>JAJLSV010000102.1:7591-86017 GCA_030567775.1 Ogataea nemodendra
CATAAACATACACACCATACTCTGAGGGAGCTTTGATAAATCCAGCTTTCTCTAGCACCGAGGCAATTTTATTGTTCCAGCACAAGGGGGCCTGTTTAAGGTCATAAAGTGATATAAGAGGAGAAATCACCTCTTATTTATAGTAATAAAAACCAGCCATCTTAACATTTAGGAAAGAGTTTTCCTAAAGAAGAAAAATGTAAACCAGATACGAAATCATATCTAGTAATGTTGAAATATACTTCCAACAATTTTTGCATCCAGCTAATAAGGAGGTGCTAGGAGAGGGAAGATACTCCGGCAGATTTGAAGGCGTCGATTTTAAGTTGCACCCCAACGACCGATATACTCTAGCTAATGTCCTTGAACAAGGTTATTTATGGCCCCCCAAAACAGAGGAAGGATTGACTTCTATTGATAAGCAACTAGTCAATCTGTGTGAAGCCATGGGTGAGGGAACTACCGGTTTAGAAGAACAGCCTCAATGTAGTCCGTCTCCCTGTTCCGACATCCTCATGAGATCTAGGAGCGAGAGCATGCAAAGTTCCGAAATGGAAGATCTACAATTACCGAACAACTATATCACAAGAGCATCAAATTTTTCCAAGGATAGGTTGGAGAGTGTATGGGCTCCTTATATTAAGATGAGGTCTGAAATAAATGTCGAAGAGAGCAATGAAATCAAATTGGACAGTAAGGAAGTCAGTGTACAAACAATGAATTCTTTAGATACACCAAAAAAACGGATAGATGGTACAAAAGGAAGAACCTGGGATCGCAAGAGCTACAGAGACAAGACAAGGGAAACTTTTTTTGACCGATATCTTAGTACTATTCGAGAAATGCAAAACAAACGGCAGACGCACTAAATATCAATTATACCACTGCATTGAACTGGATTAAACTATTTGAAGCAACCGGAGAAGAAACGATACCTGAATTGAATAAGCTTGCTCGACCAGTTGCTCGACCACTAACAGAGGAGCATGATGATGCTATATTAAAGTATTACAATAATACGAAGAAAGAAAACGAAACTCTTCAGCTGGACAAACTCCTTGAAGTAATTACAAACGAGTTTGCCGATTTGAAACTTTCTAAAACAAGATTGAGAAAACATATTAAGGATTTAAACTTCAGTTATACACAAGTTCACAATCATGTAATTGCTCGTAATTCACCGGAAAATATTCAGAGGAGAAAAGAGTGGATACGAAAGTTACGTATTCACGGAGTGGATTATCTCAAGAATTGCATTTTCATTGATGAAGCAGCATTTTATGAAAACATGGGAAACCGGAAAGCTTGGAGTCCCAAAGGAGAACCCCCAATTTTGAAGGTGAAACAAGCTAGGGTCCAGACATTCACTCTTATTGGGGCAATATCTTCCCAGAAGATTATTAAAGTTGCACTTAAACATCCAAAAAACTCTAAAGTTTGGAGAGAGGCAGTGAAAGTGTTTGAGCCACAAATTACCCCAGAGAAAACTCCTGACTCAGAGACAAATAAATCACTGCAGAATATATCAAAGGCAGGTAGAAAAAAACTCGAAAAGGCTTCTACCGGTACCACCAGAGATCATTTCATGTACTTCCTATGGGAATTGATGAGCCTTTTAGAGAAAGATCCCCAATATAGAGCCTGTTTTTTAGTCATGGATAATGCAAGAATCCAAACAGGCTCTGAAATTCTGAAATGGCAGATTTAGTACAGATGGCAAACCTCAAATTCAAAACGTTGTTCTGTTGATATTCTAACCTCTTGGTCTTAAACAGATCAGGTTGAATGTCCATTTTTCCATATTGTTCATAGTGAGTTTTAGTTTTATAATCTTATTTAGTATAATGAATAAATAATATTTTCCTCACTTGTATATGAAATTATATAAAGTGATATAAGAGGAGAAATCACATCTTATTTATAGTAATAAAAACCAGCCATCTTAACATTTAGGAAAGAGTTTTCCTAAAGAAGAAAAATGTAAACCAGATACGAAATCATATCTAGTAATGTTGAAATATACTTCCAACATGTTCAAAATATTATATCTACCACCTTACTCTCCGCAGTTGAATCCAATTGAAAACGTATGGGCAATGAAGACAAACTTTAGAAGTTCAAGCAAAAAGCTTGAGATTCATATAGCTGAATGTGTGAAGCGGATTACTGCAGAAATGATTCGAAATACGGTGTAGCACTCTACAACCTATTTTGTTAATTGTGAAGAAGGAAAAGAGCTTATAACTACGCATCTATGATCAGGAAAATGACTAAACCTTGTAATAGGTTTATCAGAGTACAATTGTTTGCTCAATACTTATGGTAGAGTACAATTGTTCATTTGGATGTTATGGAATATGAATGACAACTGCTTGCTTCTTTTACGATTGTCATCCTGCTATTTTTCCTTTCAATTATTGTTCTAAAATCAAATCTTACTGCAGTCAACTAAATTCTTTGTCCAATATGTTCCACAACAGGTACAAAATTTGCTTTCAATGTTTACTAATCATAAGTTAATTATTACCTAAATACTTCTAATACTTTAAAAATATGCGTGACTATTGCAGAAGGTATTTCAATTGTTTTGGACCGTGGCTAATTGTGTTTGGTTTAAGTTACAAATCATTTTGGGGAGCACTAATGTTAAAGGATGAGTCACAATTCTTTTTAAAATTTATCTAAGCATTACACTCAAAATAAATTTATTCTTGGACAGGTAACATTTAATCGCCAACACAATACCATTTGTTAACACAAATGGGATCAATCATTTCGATTAGACATCAATTCTTGAATTGCGGTGACTCAATTGTTTTTGAGTTATTCCGCAAGCATTTTAATCATGACACAAATCATGTGATCGGACAACCAAACCATTCCGGTCAATAATGTAATTGTTTCCGACACTGCTCAATTTATCTCCGGAAACATACAATTTTTTTAAATTCCCCTGTATTCAAATTAGAGCAGATAAAGACAGATCACATGATAGCTGATGCTCTAACTAAAGCATTTGGAAAAGTTAAATTCACATATTTTAGGGATTTAATGATGACAAAAAATTAAGACTACCGAATCTAGCAAAATGATAGGGTGTTGAGACTTGTGGTTTTGCTATAATTCTCTATTTATTGAGATATGATTTCGTATCTCATTCCAGTTACTTTTGTCTTTACAAGATATGATTTCGTATCTTGTTACCTTTTTCCTATTTAGGAAATGGTGAGATGGCTGGTTTCTGATAAGATCAGCCCCCTGCTTCTATTGATAGCAACACCAGCCATCTTGGTTTTATTACTATAAATAAGAGGTGATTTTCCCTCTTATATCACTTTATATAATTTCATATACAAGTGAGGAATATATTATTTATTCATTATACTAAAATGATTTACCAAACTAGAATGAATGGTTTACAACAGTTTGTGACCTGGAATTAATAATAGGTCAGTTATGTGTGTGACAAAGATTGGTATAAATAGGGGTTGTTTTCCCCTATACTTCATACCAATCTTCTCTGTATATGACTTCGTATATTTGAGGAAAATATGGGCATTCAACCTGATTTTTTTTCCTATCACGTGATTAATTTCACCCGACTCCCCTTTTCATCCCATCAAGTATTAGTACTCCAACATTTTAGGATGCACATTAAGATCATTCTGTTCATCTCATGGTCACATTTGTTTAATGCCGATATATCAGTGTACTGAAACGGGTGCTTTGTTCTCTGCAGTCTTCTCAGGATACACATTGACTGACTGATTTTGCGGAGCCATAATTTCTTCCTTTCCTGCAGCTTTTCTCAAGAGTAAATATAAATTAAAACTTATATAAATATGATAGCTACCGGGACACAATGTCATTTCTACTGTATAAGAAAATAGGTACAGATTAGAGAAAAATAAACGGAAAATGTATTGGTAATTTTGTTTTCTTTGTAATTTGTTCATAGAGATCAATTTCGTTCCTAATAGGTAAATTTAATTCGTTCAGGAAACACCATGAAAATTAAGCAAGAATTCTTGATAGTCGCGTTCAGATCGAATGTGTTTGACTGTATATGTGATTACGTAATTCTAAAAAAATTATATTTAGGACTTGATTGTCAGACTATAAATTGTGGTGTAAGGATTTTACCAGCCAATAAACTCATGTGTCCAGTATCACGTGTGTGTAAACGTTATATTCTTCTGAGTCAACCCCGTGTATTAAACAAGATTAATCACAGTCCTAGGCGAACAAAGTCTGAGTTTATATTCTACTTATGAGTAGTTAGAAAGAACTAGGATATAACCAATGGAACTATATTCTCTAATAACCTATAATATATCTATCGTAATCTTTTATACGTATAGAATCTTCTGCTACCCCTCTTACTCTCTGAAGGAGAGTAAGAATAAAGTATAATGAATATAAGATGCTTCATCCTTATATATATATATAGAAGCTATGCTTCATGGATGAGATCCTCTCATCCATGAACTTTAGGCTATTTGATACCAAAGAGGTATCTGATAAAGCGGACTTATGTAATCGTCATACATCCTTACATAGGTCCGACCTTGATTTAAGCTTACAAAAAAAAGGTAAACAAAGCTAAAGAACCTTTTATCTTTAAGCCTACAGGTCTATAGGGGCTCAGCCTTTCACTAATACAAGATGTCGGCTGCTTCTGAGTTCTTCATTAACATGGAAGATGATCTCGCTTATAATTACCAGCAATATCTGTTATCTCTAACTAAGCTGAATGAGTTCAACATACAAGATGATCACCGTTTAAGCCTTATCAAAAAGATAACATATCTAATCAGCATTTTGAAGGTAATTGAAGAGACTGAGCAAAAGTATGCATCCACTATTCTGGAGCTTGAAGAGATTAAGAAGTGTATGAAATCAAGACAAAAATCAGCTGTGCTGCTCTCCAGATCTACTGAAAGTCTGATTCATAATGAAAGGAAGCAGTGTGACTCCATCACACTTCAAAAGAAACAAGGAAATATGCTGATTCAGTTGAATATGACCAAAAATGAAAACAGAAGTTTGGAGAAAGAACTCAAGGAGTTGAAAACCAAATATCAACGACTCCTGAATAGTAAGAACGACCATCTCCGCCAGAAATCCAACTTCTCTGCCACTCCATATCTTCCTAAAGTTATATCGCGTCCAAATTTAACATCAACAACTAATTTTACTGCAAGATCATTCCAAAATTCACCTGTTCGGCAAAGTATGGTTAAGACAGGACCATCGCCCATTAAACAGCTTCATTCCATCTCGAGTTCAAGTACACCATTGAGTTCCGCCAGGTCGATTCTTCTAAACTTATCAGAAAAAAAAAAGGAGTTAATTTCTCCTTCTCTTCAAGGTGGAGAGCTTTCTGGCAAGACATCGGACAAAAGCCTCAAAACTCTCTTTGATGACGAGAGCTCAGACTTAAAGGAAGGCGAAGAAGAATTTTTTGGATTCAAAAAGTTGCAGTCAAATGACGAAATGCCGCCAAGAATTCCTCTAAAACGAAGGGCCGATGATAGTTTTGATAAGTCGCCCTTGAAAGAGAGGATTCTAGGCATTAATCACCGCAACGACCATCCAGTTTCTCCGATTTACAGGAGAATACAAAACACGCAACAAAAGAATGCTTTTAACTTCAAGGACTCTAAGGAAGTTGGCAGTGGTATCATTAGTCCATTGAAAAAGAGAAATGAGGCATTTAAGAACAGTATTTTCAGAACTGTGTAAAGATAGAGAGATTTCGAATCATTGACCGTCACTATTTAAGCTTTTTAAATATATGCATTTCTTAGTATAACCTTAAAAATGACTAGCCTTGTCAATCACATATGCAATAGTTCTAACTCGTTTTGAACAGAAGGAAAGCTCTTTCGTCAACGTAAAAGTAAATGAAGTTTCCTGCCTCATGAGAAACGAAAGATCCAAAATTCTTTCCAACAATGCAATGCCATGTTGACCCGTATAGTTTATCCATCTCTTTCTTAATATAAGCAGATATTTCGGCGTTCCTACTATAGGATTCTAGGGCTTTTTTGGTAATTTCAAAAACTTCCTCTTGTAATTCTGGTGTCTAATATTGTAGATTGAAGTTGAAGTTAGTATCATGTAGAATCTTATGTGAAATAGCAATTGGCTAGACCATACTAACCATGTCAGTGGATTTCAATATTTCTATAATACACTTTGTCAGTAAAATTACTTATATATCAAGTATTAGCCGCATCTAATCATCAGTGATCTCTTGCATACTCACGATTTATTGAATTTGTCTTCGGTTGAGTGTCCTCGACAATTGCTGTTACACTCTCAGCTTCATTCATCTTGATAAACTTATATATATTGTATTATTCCAAAGCCGCTGTTTTTCAATCCAAAGCAAAAAAGAGACCAATTGTAAAAGAAAAGGATATAAAATCACTCGAACCCACCGTTTTAACTGATTTCAACAAACCCTAAAGAGACATTGATGTGTGGCTGGTTAAATTCCAGCCACTTGTTTAAACACCTCTACATATGTTATTATGTAATCTGATTTTTGTGTAGCGAGCGCTTCACAATAAGCCCCACTTAGATTGCCATCACTATCAGAATTCTTAAGCAAATCAAACGGTGGATTTTTGACAATGTTAAAGACAATAAAATCATTATTTAATCAAGCTATATCTTCTTACACAACGCTGAATAAAGTAACATGAAGTATAGTCATGGATTTTGGAGATTTTGATGATTTCAGCCGCGATAACAACCCATTTGCAGGTTCCAATCATTATTATTCCAACGGGATTCTAAATGCTGCTTCCACAAGCACAGACATCAGTTACACAAGGGAGGGTTCATATTACGGCAAAAATTTGATAGAGCATTCCAATTTATTCTCAGATTCATCTAATATACTTGGAGGGCTAGACTCCGGTTCCAGGAATGCTGATAAGGTAATGTTTTCTTCTTCTCCAGTTAAAAATTTGCCAACACCTTTTTCAGCAGCTGATATATCCGAACCAAATAGCACCGTATATGGCGCTGAATGTGACCATGAAAGCCTAAACCGGCATATGGAGGCACAGGATTCATTGGCCGGTAATAGCGATGAAGAAGAAGAGGCTAATTACAGTGCTATCTCCATAGGAGAACAGACCACAAAATATGTGAACCCTGCCCAGTCTTACATTTTACAAGGGACAGCTGGAAATCAATTAAATCATGTCCAAAAAACTCTAGATTCCTCCATGAATAATGAAAACAATGCATACAAAGGAATCGATATGAACGAGCTCATCCGTATCGACAATTACGAAGCTTTAAAAGATTTCCGAGGCATAACGACTATCTTTTATAAGATTGAAATATCTGACAATATCATCCTCAGGCGATATTCTGACTTCTCCTCCCTCAGGTCATATTTAACAAGATTCTACCAGACAAAAGTGATACCTCCTATACCAGAGAAGCATTCATTGGGTAGACTCATCAAGAATCCTTTTAATTATAAGTCAGACACAAAAATAATACAACGGCGGATAAGACTACTCCAGTACTTTCTCAATCAATTAATAATGGACAATGATATCAGAAGCTCAGCTATACTAAATAAATTTTTAGATCCAATGGAGAAGAACTGGTCTCAGCTTTTGCTTGGACCTCCCTTTACTAACCTGTCTTCCAAGTCGATTCTCCTTACATCTCCACGAAATCCTACAATTCCAAATCCATACCTTACCTATCTGCCCATTCCACCATTGGGTCTCACGAAAAATTATGATTCAGCATTAAATGCAAGGATTTTCTCACACTTAGATAAGAAGGTTAAGGCATTTCTTGGACATGTGCTTAATCTGGAAACTATCGTTAAACGTATTATAAAGGACTTTGAGAGAAATAGATTTGCACTTGTGGAGCTCGGTGGGTTCTTTAATATATTCAGTATAATAGAGGAACAGCAACATAATATCGAAGAATTTGGAAACAAGATAGATCTCACTTTCCTCAACATGGAGTTGCTCATTGAATCAATTACAATTAAAGTCAAGGAGCCGTTAATGGTTATAAGATTGACACTGGTTACTATGATTCATTTGCTCAACTTCCGGAAGATGAAAGAACTTCAATTGAGCTACCTTCAAGACATCATTTTGAGGAAGCAGGTCCGTTTAAAAAGCATTATAGAAAGACTTATCTCCGAGTCTAAATTAGATGAGGTTCTTAGTCAAAGAAGCATCGACTCTCCCAGTGTAAACAAGGCATTGAATGAACTCAAAAAGAAAAGATCAAGATATGGTGAACTTAACGAGTCATCTTTAATTATCATGAACGATAGCATCCAAAATGCAAATGAGGAGAGGGTCATTAGCGGTCTTCATGACTTTTCTTTACAAAGTGGACACTCCGGAAATTGGAAAACTGCAATTGCAGGCACATCTACCTCTGCTTCCTCAAACAAGATTCACTCTATAACCCCTTCCAGTCATAAATCAGTATCAAAGCTGTCTCCTGATGAGCGAAATGTTGAGATTTCTAGGATAAGTCATGAATTGAACGAAAAACTGATACCATGTTTTAATAATTTGCTTCTAGATGTTAAGTTTATCAGTATTGAAGTCGAGAAAAATATCAACCATCAAATGGCTACATTGATTGGGAATTTGTATAAAATCATGAGCGATTGGAAAACCACTGTATTTGGTGAATTCAGTCGAAGCTGTGTGAAAATATGGAGCGGCGACTCTAGTAACATTTGATTTTCATTTCCCTTCCCAGCATTGTGATGGTATTTTATTATTTAGTATTGTCCACATATCTTACGTATAATTACATATAGTGCACTTTGTATAATATACTCATGAGTAACGTTGAGAACATTGTTTGACAAATGAAGTAGTATTACCGACAATAAAAAATCTAATTTATATAAGATTCCTATTTTTCTTACTTTAACTTAGAAATCAAAGTAACTTTTTTTTTCTTACTAACTTATAATCCAACTGATTTGTAACCCTGAGTTGTATCCTGATAATCTGATATGATAAAATGAAAATTTGGTTTCTAATATAAGTGTGTTTAAACATAAACAAATCAACTCATCAATTTGCAAAGTCAGACAATTCATTTTATCAACAATGATGAAAATAATATCAAATTAGTTTTTGAGGAGATCAGGGGCTATGGCTCAATGGTAGAGCTTTCGACTCCAGTCAAATCTTATGGATTCGTGCAATCGAAGGGTTGCAGGTTCGATTCCTGTTGGCCTCAGGTTTTATTTTTTTCTTGTTCCTTTAATCATGTTTTTTTTTGGTCATAATTCTAGGTTTCGAGATGCAATAGAAAGAGAACACAACATGGACTGATTTAATAATTAAATTACAGAGTAGTATCAAATTTATCTAACTAATAGATAAATGTACACATACATGAGGTGAAATCACCAAATGTGAAAGATAATACAAACTTGGAAAATATCTGTGAGTACACTGTTCCCAGAACAGCATGGACCTTATCTTATTTTTCACTATCAACTGTTCTCGGACTGACACCTCCACTGCTGCCACCACTTGTAGTGGATGACTTAAGACTACTGGAGAGATTTGTATCAGAAGTAGTTCCCATTTTTCTTCTCTTATTCAAAGTGGAGCTTGCCAAGTCGAGCTTACTGAAGGAAATATCATCCTTCCGCTTTTTTATTTGGGACGGTAAAAGCGTATGTTTCTGAGGATGAACTATTGCAGCCGGCTGAATTTTTCCTAGTTGATGATGATTTGGCTTTTGATGCTGCTGTTTAGTAATTTGTCTTTTAATGTTAGACTGTTGTTGTGCTAGTAACTGAGTTTGGTGCTGCTGGTACTGGTGGTTTATATTTTCCAGAACATTGAGATCACTTAGGGTGGATTTGTTAAAGGCATCGAGAGAGGCAATCGGTGAAGTTGAACCAGAACTTACATGAAAATGCATCAAGGGCTTAACTAAAGTCATAACATCGCTAACTTGCATGACCCTCATTACGTTCTCCTGGAAACCGAAGTTGCTCAACCCTTTGAACGCACCAAAGTTTGAGCGTATATTCTTGTGATCTATCAGGTCGTTCTTTGCCAAGAATTTCTCGATTGTTTCGATCTCAAGTCCTGCAGATGTGCGATAAATTGACACATCTAACTTTTCAATTTTCAACTGTCTATTAAATTGTACCTTTGTGTAACCATATAATGTGACATACGAACCATCCAAATACCAGTTTCTGAAGATCATTCTAGAACATTGCAGATGTGTAGAACCATTGGCTAAAACATTGGCCTTTATTAGATTCTGTGACATCTCAAAGGAGCCTACACCTGATTTTGTAATGGTGAACAAAATTCTGGCAAACAGGGAATAGGAGAAATTATAAAAACGGCCGTCATTGTCATATTTTAAAGCTAGAGATGCTACTGCAGATTCACTAAAGAATTCTTCCATGACTCTTTTCCAATAATCGATGTTCTCTGATTCCGCTCTTACACATAATCTTTCTGTCAACTCAAATAACCTTATTATGGCAATATTAGCGATGTTTTTCTTGATGTCGTTAGAAGTACCAAGATCAAAGTGTGCAACCGGCATTTGTGAGGGGTGGTTAGACATGGAAATACCTTGAGGAACCGGCGGCTGTATAAATGGTGGCTGGCCTTGGTTTTGAAGTGTAGCCTGGTCTTGTGACTGAGAAAATGGAGCCTGATATTGATTCTGTTGAGATTGCTGAATAACTTGTGAATTGACTGTTTTTCTCTGATCGTCCAGTTGTTTGTGAATGTTATTCTGTAGGTTTCCGTAGGTAGCCTGCAACTGTTGAAGAGTTGCTAGATGCTGAGGAGAAATCACTCCAGGTCTACTCATAATAGCAGAGGCCGCAGTGTTAGTTATGGTATTAGTATGCACATTGCCGTTGTTGGGACCCTGATTTTGCTTCCAGTGCTGCGGATTCTGGGTTTGCAACTGAGCTTGAAGTTTATTGGACTGGCTGGAATCCTGTTGCTTTCGCTGAGGAGATATAGTTTGACCAGAATGTGAGGAAGGAATAGCCGCCACAATCGGTGTAGGTGGCACCGTCATTGGAGTTGAAGTGTGAGAAATTGAAGGAGGTTGAAGTTGGGAGTTGACAGCAGCCTGGGACTGTTGACTTATTGGAGGACCGTTCATCGAAGACGACTGCTGTGCTTGAGATGAAGCAAGATTAGATTGGATTCCAGAATGTGGGATGACGGGATGACGATTCAACTGGTGCGCAAACTGGCTGGGAGTGAATTGACTAGGAGGACCCACATTCATGAATTGTAGGGCTTGTTGATTCTGAGATGCCTGTTGAACCTGCTGCTGTGTCGACACACCATCTTGACCACTCAGATTCACAGAGGTGGTCCCTCCATTCATATCCGTACCACTATTCATGACCTGAAACTGCCTCCTGCTTATCTGATGCTTGAAGTCAACTCAACACCGTTCAATTTCTGTTCTGAAGTCAATAATCAGTCGAAGAACTTTTCCTTATTTACCAGCTCACTTGAGACTCTTATTTAGCTATATAGAGACTAGAATAGCTCCCTGAAATATACTAGATCACATTGGCCTCTGTCTCCATCACCCTTAATCCATACTTTCCTTTAACCTAATTTCGTTCAACCCTCAAGGGGAATGATAAAAATTTCTGTTGGACCTATGTAAGGATGTATGACGATTACATAAGTCCGCTTTATCAGATACCTCTTTGGTATCAATTAATCTAAGCCTCACGGATGAGAGGATCTCATCCATGAAGCATAGCTTCTATATATATAAGGATGAAGCATCTTTCTTCATTATACTTTATTCTTACTCTCCTTCAGAGAGTAAGAGGGGTAGCAGAAGATTCTATACGTATAAAAGATTACGATAGATATATTATAGGTTATTAGAGAATATAATTCCATTGGTTATATCCTAGTTCTTTCTAACTACTCATAAGTAGAATATAAACTCAGACTTTGTTCACCTAGGACTGTGATTAACCTTGTTTAATACACGGGGTTGACTCAGAAGAACATAACATTCACACGCGTGATACGGGACACGTGATTTTATTGGTTGGTAAAATCCTTACACCACAAATTATAGTCTGATAATTTCAAAACGTTACGTAATATATGATTAACCCAAATCATGTCAAAACGTCAAAACAACATTAAAAAGTGTAAAAGTGTTAAAAATTCAATCTATTAAAGGTAATTAGATATAGCAGATATATAGAGATGAAGAGATGATCAGCTGTTAGTGAGGTTGGACAGCTTAGATTTTGTCTTTTCGATCTTACGTTTTTTCTTTTGAAGCTCCTCTTTTCTAGACTCCTGTTTGTCTAGACCGTATTGCATCTTCTTGTAGAGTTTACGTTGTTTGTTAGTCATCATGATCATCTTGAGCTCTTTCTCCTCTTTCAGTTCCTTAGCCTCTCTCAGTGACTCAGATAGAGGTCTCTTCTTAGAGTTATTTTGAGCTTCCGCAGTTTCTACCTCAGAATATTTCACACCTGCAGTTTCGAGTTCAAGTTCTTTTTGGTTTACGAGGTCATCTTCCTCTTCGTCTTCTTCAACGTCTTGGTCAGCAACTTCTTCATTCTCTTCTTCTTCTTCTTCTTCGTCTTCGGCGACATCTACCTGTTCTTCAGGGTTGTATATACCGGAATCTCCCCACGGAGAGAGATGTGGAGGCAACGTTTCTCCTGGAGCGTAGTCACTAACATTCAAAAGCGAACCCCTGTTTAGGGAGTCGAAGATCCATTGTGGTTGAATGTAAGTTCTTCCCTGAACCTTGTTAAGAATCTTAGGTCTATCGACAATATAGTGGGTCACTGAACCCAAAGAATATTCCTGTTTAGATCCATTCAATGCTAATTCATCTAATGCGGCTTCGCTGATGACCTTCCCCCCTGTAGATAGGATAATGAACTCTATAATGTCTAATGGGACTTCTCTTCCAACGAAGAAAGTGAACTTTGAAAACAAAGTTGCACTCACATCACCATATCTGGATGGCTGGGCCAGAATGTCACCTGCATTTTTATTTGTGCCTTGGAACTCATCCAGCTCAACGACAGTTTCTTTTTGTTCTTCTTCATGTTCAGACTCATCAGGCATTTGATAATTGTTATCTGCTGACATAGCCTTTTCGATTTCTGCCTCAGAAAGCTTGGTTTCCTCAGTATCGACCTCTGTCTTCACCTGTGGAAGGAGGGACTCGTGAGCAGCTTTGGTCTCGAGAACGTAAGCAGAGAGTCCTCCAATACTTTTGAGTATTGACTGTTCGATTTTAGGCGGGTAAACGAGCTCGGAATCAGTATAGAGCTTGAATAGAACGAAATGTAATAGAGTGGAATAGAATTCTAAAAAGGTGAGCATGATTCTAAAGTCAATGTCCGTTGGGATATTCTGGGGGAACTTAAAAGGAACAAGCCAGACAACTTCTTGTCCTCTAACATTTGCCGAATAGTAGACTCCCTTAATTGAGACGAATACTTTTTTTAAAAGTCTCTGCTTGGCGATGTATGCCAGCCACTGGTTAGTCAATTTTGAAGCTTCTGATGTAATTCTGGCGCTCACTTTATCAGTGGCTGGCATATTACTAAACAAGAAAAGCATATTCAGACAATCATCTAGATCCCTCAGAGAGTCTAGAAACGATGGATAACGTTCCTTCACAACTTTATCCAATTTGTATCTCGGTCTTTGATCGTCCAGTTTTTTAGCATCTCCCACTTCGCCTCTACCCAGTGCCTTTGTAAGCTTTTTGGAGAATGTCTTATGTTCACGAAATTTGGCCAATATTGGCTCGTGCATCAAATATTGAATATCCTTGGCATAGTAAAATGTCACTGGAGCTGTTGATCCCTTGTTAGCTTTCTTTTTATTTCTAGGCTCTCTTGGATAGATCCCCTTGAAAATACACAATCTACGAAAATCTGCCAGAGACACCTGCAATTTCTTGACCGCTTGTGTTCTTGTAATGAAATTTTTTGCGTTACCTGCGACTCCCTTCTTCTTAATTCTACCCATTATGTCTAATTCTTCAAATTGTGTCTTAGTTGTCTATGTATTCTATGGTGTTCCAAACAAAACAGATATTTATCCCCTTGTAATAGACAGAATTCAAGAGCCAAAATTTTTTTCTGAAATTTTTTATCTCCTGATTTGAGTGGAGCACTACACTGATGAAAATCCAGTCGGATGAAGAGAACCATAGAAGGATAGAGACGAAAGGAAAATAGAGTAAGAGGAAGCTCTAATTAAGAATGGGAGACAACAACAGTAAAAGCAGAAGCAAATAATGTACAGAGTAAAAATTGGGGGAAAAATAGGGCAACTTTGGCAAAAAAATGTGAGGTATTTGGGTTGTAATTCTCAGAGAGCCAGTATTGGAGCCAGAGCAGAATCTGCGGAGAAGCTCAAAGAGATCTTTGAATCGTTTAGTTGGAACACAAACGAGCTTCTCAAGACCCCAGATAATGCACAGAAAACAGAGGTCGACACAGATCTTATAAACAAGCTTCTAGAGTTGTCAGGACTCTCAAGGACGATCTCTAGTGATCAGAGATCTGGCCTTATGAGGTCGTTGAATGAACAACTTACTTTCATCAATCAACTTATTTCTGTGGAATTCTCACAGGACGAAATGGAAGGCAACAGATTAAAAAGACTCATGGATGACAGCTGCGAATCCGATTATTTGACATTTGATCAGCTCACACAAGAAATACAGAGCCAGAGGCCCGATTCTTCTAAGGGCGAAATCACAGAGGGCTGGAACTCTTTGAGCCTTAGTTCTAAACATGATGACGATTACTTCTTAGTCAAAGAAGGACTTATCAAGAAAAACAAACAATGACTATGTTTTTATGTGGGAATTCGGTATGCCGTTATTTATTAAATATCATGTACATATATATCTATTCTTTATTGAGACTGAAGACATCATCTTCTTCCTCCAAATCCAACTTACGTTTTCCGCTGTTACTTTCTCTTAGCTGAGCCATCTTTCTAATGTTTGTTTGTGTTTTGGCCTTTCTGGTCATTTTTTCAATTTCCTGTTCAACGTTCATGTTCTCCAGTTCAGCAAACTCCATAACCAGTTTACGTCCCAGTAAATGGACTCCCTGTAGCTGTTCCATCGCATTCTCAGCCTCCTTTAGAGTGCTATACTCCACAAATGCAAAACCTCTGGCAGACTTGTTGAACTTTTTAGGAACCCTCACAGATTTCAGGTTTCCAAAAGGACTGAATAACTCAAACACATCCTTGCGACCACATTCAAACGCCAAGTTCTTGATGATGATCTTGGAAGATTTCTTAGATTTACTCACAACGGCAGCGTTAGAATCAGGTCTGGAAACCCGGTTGGAAATCTTCAATTGCAATTGATGTCCATCTAACGAATGTCCATTCATCACTCTGATGGCGTTGTATGCCTGATCCTTGGTTTTAAATTCCAGAAATCCGAAGCCCATGCTTTGCATCTTACCTGCATTTCTTGGATCAGGTTTCATCTTCACTGAAGCCGAAATAAATCCATCTAAGTTATTAAAGGTCGAAGATAGAACAGAGTTGTTTGTTGAGAAGTTCAAGTTCTTGACGAAAATCGATACTGATGAACCTGGAACGTATTGTGTTTCCGAATTATTTTCAACTTCCAAAATATCCTCAGCAGTCTTCAGTTCATCGTCAGACGTCTTCTCTGCAGGAACAATCGATTCTTCTGTTAGACCATCAGTAGTGAAAAGATTCTTTGGTCCTTTCTCCAAATAGATAATGGATTTCCCTAGTCTTCTATATGATAGTTTGTTAAATGCAGTTCTTGCAGCAGGTGCATCTCTGAATTCCACAATTGCAATAGTACCAGCAGGGGGCATGAGAACTCGGTTGAGCTTTCCAAAGGCTGCAAATATTTCACCAATCTCTTCTTGAGTGGTACCATGTTGGAAGTTCTTAACTAAAATTATCTTATCATCCCTTTCTTTCTCATTAAAAGTAGCCAAATCAACTCCTTTGTCCTCGAAGTATTTACGCACATCTCCGATAACATGGGCTTCTGCCAAAGCTTGTTTAACAGCAGAACTACTACTCGTAGGGTCAATCAGTTCACTCTTGGAAATGCCTAACTTCTGAGCAACACTCTCCATTACGGCATCATTGTTCATATACAGCGAGTTCCAGCTGAATTGTTGTTTGGAAGCTTCATATCTTCTTTTCATTTCCTTTTGCTTCTTTAACGGAAGATTCGATAGATCAAATTCCGTTAGAGTGTGATCTTTCTTAGGTTTTCCAGGTAAAATATGTAACAATCTTCCCTGAAAAATTTCTTTATCCAGTTCCAAGTAAGCCTGAACCGCATCGGAAGGATTCTTAAATTTAATATATGCAAAACCTTTAGAAGCGCCAGTTCTTGTATCCACAGCAATATGGATCTCTTCAAGCTCTCCATAAGATCCAAAAAGTTGGCGAAACTCCTCTTCGGTAGCAGAATATAGAATGTTTCTCAAGAACAATCTGCCAGTCTCAGTTATCATCTGGATAGCCCTATCTTTCTCATTTATTTCAGGATCTCTAGTGTCACTGCTGTCACATTCTGAATCTTTCTTCTCTACTGGGATTTGCGTTTTCCGTGGAGTTTCTGATTGAGCTTCATCGACTTTCTCTACTTTTGAGTCGTCATGTTCTCTTATTCTCACCCGTTTCATCTTCAACCATTCAAGATCATCTATAGTCTCACTGTTCGTCGAAGTGTCATTAGTTTCTGAATTGGATTCTTCTTTACCTTCTATGTCATTAAGTTGTAACATTTTCCCTTCTGGCTCAGAGGAATCTGGCAGCTTGTTGAAATCCTCATATTCATCGTCACTTGCTGCCTCTGGTATCACCACAACACTGTTTTGTTCAGTATTGTTCTCATCTCCTTCTGAAATTTCTGATTTATTCCCTTCAGTGTCTAATGCCATGGGAACTATCTCATCGTTGGCCCAAGATCGCATTTGGTTTCTAGGTCTCGAAGACTCTAGATACTCTCTGAGTTTAGGATCATTCTCAATCTTTTCAGCTATTATGTCACTTTTCACCTTCTTATTTTTCTTGTTCTGTGATTCCTCTAGTTTTTTGAGTTTCTCTTTTGTCTCTTCAAATTGTCTCTTAGCTTGATATTTCTTTTCCCTCCACGATTGTGGAACCGTAGGATCACTGAAAGTCTTTGCCAGTTGAACATCGATCTTTGATGTGTCAATGAACGATCCATTAAAGAATCTCACGGCAGAATGTGCGTCTGTGCCGGACTTGTATCCTATGAAAGCAAATCTTCTAGATTCCCCATTTCTCTGTTTCAGAAGCTTCACATCAGTTACAGGGCCTTGCTTTTTGAAATGATCCCTCAGTTTTTCTTCTGTATAGTAAACCGGGAGACCCTTGACAATAATACGGGACATCTTTAGCCAATTGTTGTCTTTCTGTGTTCCACGGCTTCTGATCTCCAGTAATTTTATTTTGTCTAGGAATCATCTATCTATAAGCTACCTTTCAGCTATCTTGTTTTCTGAAAATTTTTTTAAGCCGCACATAACAGAAATACTGACTAAGCAATGACATAATAACAATAATGGTGCACGGATGTATAGTTTGTCAAATAAACACGCTTAACCGACCCTTTTAACAAAAGATCCTTCTTTCGTCCTTCCTTTGTTACGCCCTTTTCTGAAATAAGCAAGATAGATACTATTTATTTGGATTAATTAGCTCGAAAGATACACAAAGATAACCAAGCAATATGAAGAGTGAGCTTCTGGACCACATTGGATTGAAAACGTTAAAAAGATCGCTCACTTCAAGAGGCAATTACATGAGAATAGCTAGATGTCTTTGTTTTATATCGATGTTATTTTTGTATTTCATTCTGTATGAGATCTTCTCATTCGCAACATTAGGGGTTAAATATCTGACTCCTAGCACGAGACTTGCATACAAAAAGTACTTTGCAGCTGGATTTTGGACACTTTGTATCTACGTATTGGTTAGTATCCCCTTGAGATACATTTATCATATTGAAGTTCGTTCTACTAACATATCATAAGGAGCTGAATAACGTGCAAATTGAGATAGTGGGAGATAAGCTGGAAGCGGAAAATTCTCTTATCATTAGTAATCATGCTTCTCTGGTCGATTATCTTATTTATCCTTATCTTGTTTTGAAGGCGTCTCGCTTTCAGTCTGAAAAAGAGGATGTTAAAAATTCCCAAGAAAATGGACCTCAGAAGGTTTTTGCTCAGGATTTGAGCTCAATGGTTCTTCCTCGAGTCAGTTTTTTCACATGGTATTCTATCTGGTCCATGCCTAGTCTCAGAATGTTTAGGAACATCTCTCAGGCAGACGAAAATTGGGAATTAAACGGCGAAACTCTTAGATTTGTCTTCAAAGCTATTTTAGAATCAGAAGAAATTGAATGGCTAGTAACCTTCCCCGAAGTGAATATATTTACAAAGAAAGACTCAAAACTTCAACAAGAGCTGACAGAGAAATTTTACTTGCCTACTTTAGATAATCTTCTCTATCCACGATACTCGAGTTTTGCCAATGCTGTTTCTGGACTTCACAAGACTCAATTCACAAGGCTATATGATGCATCAATTGTCTATTACAGACAAGAGAATGGACAGGAGCAGCAAATATCATTTGAAGCTCCAAATTTGCTTGAAATTTTTGGTTTATACCCTGGAAAGTTTACTATAAAGATTCACGTTCATGCAAAAATGATGAGCAGAGTTCCTCTGAAAAGGAACAAAATGGAGAAATGGCTTGAAGGGAAGTGGATCAAAAAAGATAAATTGATTGCCAAAATCAAATCTGAGATTATTAAAGAAAACATATAGCTATTTATAAAACAAGTGAATTAAGAGTTGTGTTATATTGATCTAATTTAAAAAGAGAACCATCTTAAGTTAAATGTGTGCCTTGGAGTTCCTTTTCTAGATTATTCAAGTCGAAATCATCCTCATCTTTATCATCCTCAGCCTCATCATCATCGTCTTCCTCATCTTCTTCATCTGAGTCAGGTTCTTCTAAGTCATCTAATTCGTCAAGTTCACCTAATCCCTTATCTTCAAATATTTCATTAATCTTATCAATTAGTTCAGAGTCCTCTTCGAATCTGTTACCATTCAGCTCCAACGACTTCAATTTGTTCAAATTAGGCAATATTTTGACCAAAACTTCCAAGGAGTCAGACTCTAACTCATTGTATTGTAACCTTAGAATTTCCAAGCTGGATTTATCAGAAATCTGAGCCAGCTTTTCAACCAACTTGAGAGAACCTGAATTCTTGAGCAGACAATCATTCACATTGAGTTCCGTTAGTTCGGGCCAATGAGAAAGTCCTGAAGCCAAAGCCAAAGAACCTGGTAAAGTAAATGTATTATCTTGCAAGTCTAGAACTTTAAGATGTGCAAGTGCAGCCAAACCATGATTTATAAGCTTGGAGACTCCCTTTGGTCTTATACCGTTTTGGTAGAGTCTGATTTCCTCTAAATGGCTGTTTGCCTTTAATCCTAGAGACAGATAGTCTATGGAGCCATTTTCTAGTCTATTACGACCACACCAGAAGGTCTTGAGAGGAGCTGATGATTCCTTCTCCTTCAACTTTGCAAGTCTGTACAGAGCCTTACCAACTCTAGCACCGGAGAAAGGACCTAGACCGTTGTTTGTAAGAATAATGTGTTCCAAAGATTTAGCTTTTGATAGGAAATCCTCCAGAATATCGATTGTATCCTGACCCAAGGCATTGTCACTCAAGTTGAGCACCTTCAATTTTTCAGAGGCCAAAATGACAGGAAAGAGTTCTGATAGCGAAGCAGGAATTTCATTTTTGTCACGAGAAGTATAGATGTCTTGGAGGTTTAGATCTACCAGGGAGTCCGAAAAAGTGGAGATGACAGCAGCCAGAAGTTTCGAACACTCAGGAGAAATAGTGTTACCCGAGATATCTATTTTTTTGACACCCTTCATCTTGGATAATTGGTCCAGATAAGGCTGGATATCAGCCACGACATCGAATTTTATGGCCTTATTCGTGATTGAAAAGGTCTCTTCGGGAGTGATTCCCAGATCAATTTTGTGAATTGTAGTCATATTTGAAGATTTCTGAGAATTATCTAGTGAAATAGCCCATAAACTGATAAAAAATTAAAACATATGTAAAGAAGCCCATACAGTAGACAATTAAAATCTCTGATCTAAATTTTTTCTCAAGTGTGACCTCGAGCTTTCTTAGGTAGCAGCATCAAGACATTGACCACCAGGAAACTCCATAGCAAACAGCTCTCACGGCTAGACAAGGGATGAAAACGAAGCAGAAATATTACGAAGATTACAAAGGTTACAGGAATTCGAAAATGTTAAAAGATCTATTGCTCTTTAAACAGACAGAATCAAAAAAAGGAAAATGATCATTACACCGTCAATTTGTTTAATGGCCGACTTTATCTACTTCTTTTTACCAAAAAGTGGAGTGCCGATGTCCTTTCCTCTCAACTTGACACCCAAGGCTCTCTCTATCTTGGAAAGTAATTGCTGGTTAGGAATGGCTCTTCCAGCTTCATAATCGTTGATCACATTTGGCTTTTCATTTACCTTGGTGGCCAGATCCTTCTGTGTCATTTTCTTTTCTTGTCTAGCAGCAGAAATAGCTTTTCCAACACTGATGTCAAGCTTCTTAGGAGCAACAATCTCGTCTGATCTATCCACCTTTGTGAGTCTCTGGCCCTCTGGATCACCCCTCACATTGGAAGTTCCATACTTCTTCTCAACAGATACAATGTTACCTGATCTTCTAGCAGCATTAAGCTGAGACCCCGACTTGATCACATGGTCTCTAGGAGCTCCGCCTCCAACCCTCGACTTCTTACCAATGACAGTGACTGAATCCCAATCTGACATTTCTGATCCTTGTGTATTCTGAAAGTTGTTGTTGTGGTGCTACTATATTATTCTATTCCAAAGGCTATAGTTTCAGTAAAACTGTTGTATGTGCTAATCAGGATACGTTTTTATGGCCTCTTTAATCTCTTTGTCAGTGTGCAATTACTCATAGAACTCTCAATTCCTTATACATTTTGCCTTTTCTTCGAGAACTTGCCATGGGGCTATGCTTACGCAAATTTTGACTAAGCAAAAACTTGTTCTCAAAATGAGTATTCAAGTATGGATTGGACTGAGGAAAGAGAGGAAAAATTGGGAAATTGGGGGATTCTGAGCAAACACAAACAGTATTTAACGGCAATATGCTTTGTTTGTTTAAATGAACTTCGAATGGGTGGAAAAATCACGGAAGTTTGGAGTCTCAAGAGATAAATTGAATAGGAACAAGTCCGGGTAACCAGACATTTTTTAGTTTGACGAATTTTTTCAAGGTTTGTTGAACTGAAGGCATTATTATGTGAAGGACTTTTCAGAAGAGACAGCTGAAGAACCTTAGAGGTGAAAGAAACTAAGGACGACATAGGTAGAGAAAAGGGAACATCATATAGACTAGACAAGCAATGATTCCAGTGGGGGCCAGAGTTTTGTCATACAGCAACAGAAGACTTTTGTCTACAAGTTCTGTCACTAGCAGAGAGAGATTCTATGCAATCAAGGATCAGGTGGATGAGTATATCTATTATAAGTCATTGCCTAAAAAATGGAAAGCTTTGACATACAGACCAAAGAACGCGGAAGCCCTTATATCTATGAACGCAGTTGACTCAGAAGGAAGACCTATTGTGCCAAGAAGGTTTCAGGGAATACCATCGAAGCCAAAATTTTCTTCGTTTATAACCAATTTGATTTTAGCCGAAGAACTTGTGCCGGTGAGAGAGTGCTTCCAGAAATTAGATCGTTACGCTCCTGAGTTCATGGAGCCATCGCTAGTGAACTCGTATCTGTTTAAATGTGCTGAATTTGGACTTCTAAGCAGTGGATTGAGATTCATTTACGGTCTTCCAAATTACAAAAAACAGAAGAAATTTGGTCCCAGAAACATCGAGGCCATCATTCTCTTGCGTTCTCTCCAGATCAAGAAGCAGGGTATAACAGAGCTCGAGTTCTTGGACAAGAAATTAAGGTACGCATTCAAACACAATCCTTCTGCTGCAGAATTCCAAAGTCCTCTTGTGAAGGTAGCTAAATTGACTGCCCTTTTGAATATTCAGGCTGCCCAATTAAATACAACAGGAGAGACTGTCCATACATTATCAAAGTCCATCGAGAAAGCTACTACAGAACTTGAGGGATTTTCTGGCTACACCTTTAATGCAGAAACCGATTTCTCGGAGCCAGCAAAGAACTTTGGAAGATGGGAGCACGCATACAACATATTGAAGTTCTTTGAAATCTCTCTTTACGAACTCCCTGAGAAAGAACAACAAAAATATGCTCAAATTCTCACTGTGTTTTCTCCATTCTTGAACCATGTCCAACAGTTACAGCTAGAAAGTGGTAAGCCTTCCCAGTTAGACAGATTAATTGCGAAGGTTGATTTTGGAGCTGCCGAGACCGAGGAAGCCGAGTCTATCGAAGAGAAATAAGGAGATAATTAGAAACCTCATATAGCTGCATATTTTAACAATTCCCATGTACATATCATGAATATACGGATCTGTAAACCATTTTCATTGGAGTAGGAAAGAGTCTTGGGAGCAGAATGTATGTAACAAACACAATCTTGCAACGAAACATCCTTACACACTTATATAATCAGAAAAAGAGCGATGGATGAACTGCGAAGTAACAGTTACCTAACTCATAGTTAAGCCGAAATAGAGCAGGATCAATGATCCGGCTTGACAAGATAAATAGTACAAGCAGGGTTTACGGGTATTTGTAAGTTATAGTTGCTTCACTGAAACAGGTAGACTTTCTGGCTTAGGTTTGAATAGAGTTCGGTATTGGAACCGAAATGTTGTCGTCGATAAGAAAACGGAAGGATAAACAGCAGGGACAGGGACCTGAGGAACTTTCTGATCACAATCCAGCTGTTGATGCTATGGATGATGACGATGATGATATCTCTGATTCAGGGATAGAGAATGACGAAAAGAAGAAGTCTAGAAGACCTAAAGAGAATGCATTCACTCAACAGAAATTGAAGGCCTACCATCCCATTCTAACTCCGAAGACAGTTATTCCTCTTCTACTGGGGGTGGCGATTCTATTTATACCACTAGGAGCAGGGATGTTGTATGGATCTGTGAAGGTGGAGGAATTTGTTATTGAATATACACATTGTGAGACGTTGGCAAATTCCGATTATTTTACAGAGATTCCGGAACAATATCTTGATTTCGATTTTAAGAATGAAATCAGCGAAAGACCTCAATGGAGACTCTCTACCAACAGCTCAAGTCTATGGAATGGATATGATGAGGAAAGAAATATCTGTGAGATTCAATTTCCTATTCCTAATGATATTGGTCCACATGTTTACTTCTTTTACAGACTTAAGAATTTCTATGCCAACCACAGAAGATATGTCAAATCCTTTAGCGAGGATCAGTTGAAGGGAGATGCAGCATCTGTCTCAGATATCAAGGACACCGTTGGACAGAATTGTGAGCCTCTTTCTGTAAATTCTGAGGGGAAAAGATACTATCCATGTGGATTGATCGCCAATTCCTTATTCAACGACACCTTCAGCAGTTTCACTGCAGTGAATGATACGTCTGATGATTACCAGCTGTCCCGAGAAGGAATTTCATGGTCAACCAATAAGAATCGATTCAAGAAAACGAAATACGATCCGACAGATGTTGTACCTCCTCCAAATTGGGTAAAAGCCTACCCTGATGGATACAACAGTTCCAATATTCCTGATATTTCCACTTGGTATGAGTTCCAGAACTGGATGCAGCCATCTGCATTACCTCTTTTTTCCAAGATGATTTCTCGAAACGACCACGATAAGCTCAAACAAGGAATTTACCAGGTCAACATAGGCTTACATTTTCCTGTCAGTGCTTACAAAGGACATAAGTCCATATATTTGTCTACACGCTCTGTTATTGGGGGTAAGAATTCTTTTCTGGGAATCAGTTGGATAGTTGCTGGAGGAATTTGTCTTATTTTATCTGTGATGTTCCTTATTGTGAACCTTATTCACCCGAGAAAGGTAGGTGATGTCCGCCTTCTGTCTTGGAACAAAGAGAAAGACAATTGATTTGCATAGAGAAACACCCCCTGTTCCTTTGTTTGTATTTTGTGTATGTGATATTAAATGAAACACCGCCCACAACATTGTTTCCGTCGTAAATAGCCCCCTGATATCTGAATTTTCTTTGTTCTCTGGGACGCAAGCAAAGCAATCCAGGGGGCATAAATACCTGGTGATTTCCCCCTAGTTGTTGTTCCTTGGAGTCCTATTTGTCGCAGATTTCTTGTAGATTGGCCTCCTCCAGCCAGCCAGATGTCTCAGACCCACAAAACACGACGGGCCGCAACGCACCAATTAAGCCAAATCGAGTAAAAAATTGTCTGTGTTTGTTTTTGTTTCGAGGAACAGCATCTTGCTAGCGTCTATTTGTTGATCTGTTTATAGAAAAAGGTCGTCAACGTCGCTAAGGTGGACAAACAGAAACTAATGTTTGACGTGAAAGTATAGAAGCGTATCAATGTTGCAGAAAAACAGTGGCCGAGTTTCTCTGGATCTCTTTAAAGAGTCCGAAGACGACAGCACCAATACAAACTACACACATGAGTTCGAAATCCAGAACCCTCATCCCCATATAGTTCGAGGGTCGTTCAAGGACTACCGTCGTTCAAGGGTTCAGGACAACCCTCTCAGACAATTAAGCCCTAACAATGCCAACCATAACAACCGAACAAGAAAATCGCCAACTTCTCGGCAACCTTCATTGGACGCTAAATCCTATTCATTAGTTGCACAGCACCAACAAAGACACCTCAGTCACACCTCCAAGCTGCAATCTTTGGAAATAAAAACACAGAATCTCAACATGGGCTCCAAAATCATTGGACTGTCTAATCAAGTTCAGCGCCATGACCATCGACAATTTAAATTGGAGTCTTCCTCCAGATCAGCGACTAATACCGATCACAGAAACTTTCCCGCGGGTTATGTGTCTAATCCAAAAGTCGTTTCAGATAACATTCTCATAGGTGGTCTTTCTAATAAGGATTCCAAACATAAACATCATCAAAATAGTTGCATAACATCCACCGCTTATCCGTCCTTAGAAAGAACATTCACAATGACTGACTTGTCTCCAGATGAATTTTCAAAGTACATAAAGATCAAGCAGGTTGGAAGAGGGGCATACGGCGGTGTGTTCCAGGTTAAGTATTCAATTACGGGGGAGATATATGCAATGAAAACCATTGAAATTGATTCAAATAACACTGACAGCTCTTCAAAAGGTAGTAATGATAAAGACGGTCCTATTAAAGGGGACAATGAACATCTAATGAATGAAATCATGATCATGAAACAGTTTAAGCATATTAATGTTGTAAAACTATTTCACTATCATCTCAATGATACCTCAATGAATCTGATAATCGAGTATTGTGAAGGAGGATCACTTCGAGATAAGTATAAAGCCAAAGGACCCATACCCGAACTGGAGGTTGCAAACTACACCATGGAGATATTGGAAGGACTGGTTTACCTTCATGGCAAAGGGTTTATTCACAGTGATATAAAAGCGGCCAACATTTTACTTAATAAAGGGGTAATCAAGCTGGCTGATTTTGGAGTGAGCATCAAAAAGGAACCTGGCGATGGTTTTGAAACAGTTAAAGGAGACAATAAGCAGAAAAAAGAGGCAAATGGGTCGCCTTACTGGATGGCACCAGAAGTTATCAGACTTCAAGGGGTATCAATGGCTTCTGACATTTGGAGTTTGGGTGCAACTGTGGTTGAGTTGCTCACAACTCAACCACCGTTCTACCAACATGATCCTTTCCCTGCATGTCATGCTATTGGCTCTGGCACACCCCCAGAAATTCCAAGCGGTATTTCTAAAGAATGCTTCCATTTCCTTAGTCTCGGCTGCTTTAGACAGGAACGAAAGGCCCGTCTTTCTGCAGAACAGTTACTAAGACATCCATGGATAACAGGCTCCAGTAGTACTTTTGGAAGAGACGATGGAGAAGAAAAGTTACAAATTGTGTCAGAAAGAGAAAACCGTAATCATTTCTTTCGGAAATATAATGAATCATTTCAGGAAAACTATGATGTTGACTTTGCTGATCAGTCTATAAATTTATTATCAACAATAAATTCTTTAAATAAGAAACAGAGACTGGAATACTATAAAGAAACAAATCAACTGGATAGCGAAGATGATTTTATGGATGCATTTGACATTGATATTGAAAGTTTAAAGATTGGTATAACAATGTCAAATTCCCTCAAAGAACAAAAGAAGGATTATATTCTTGGAATTATACAGTCTATAGAAAGAGCGGGACTTGATGACTTGCAGTTGTTATACAAATATCTGAGAGAGGAATCAGAATCAGAAGATGATGACGAAGAAGAAGAAGGTGAAGAAGAAGAAAGATCACACATTTTCGCATCCGCAAACAGAGATTATGTCAATTCCCAATTAACTGAAAACAATTTTATATCAAAGCTAACAGTGCGGTTACAGTTCGAAGAATCAGAGGAATGTATTCACGAATTGACTAGGATAGCGGTTCAGCTATTCGAAGCAAACACAAAAGCTTTGATTGACTTTTATTATTGTGGATGCTCTTCTAAGATATTAAGATTATATCCTGTAGAGGAATGTGCACTGAAGTATATCACTTTATTGATTAGAATAGGCGTGCCTGGTCTCTCGATTATTGCCACAGAAATTTATGATATTCTTATAGATTTACTGGTCAATGGGGATGCTTCTCAACAAAGCGATTCTATAGAGTTGATGTTGGAGCTATTCAAGAATGAAAAAATCGAGAAATGCTCATTGTCTTCCATCTTAGTTAACAATGGAATACCTACAATTTTGACTGTGAATCTAAGCAATATTCATGGAGACTTGAACGATGAGCAGAAGGCTCATGTCTCCCATGTTGTCAAACTTCTTGCAAACATTTCTCAGTACAGCTCTGGACTAGACCAAGATGAATTTATGACAGCCGATTTCATAACCTGTCTCTTCAGAAAATTTAACAAACTGCCTTTTGATTCAAAGCTGGAGATCGTTCGAATTATCAATAAATGTAATAGAGCTTCAGATAGAATTTTTGAAACAATGGAAAAATCAAGAAATCAACAGATTTTTGATCAGCTCACGGAGGTTTTATCATCCGATGACTGCTCTAGAGCTTATGAGAAATACGTCAAATGTACTATTCCAATAATTCAAAAACTCTGCTCTCTTGATCGAAATCGTCAAGCAGATTTACTTTCTCCTAATAGTATCAGTTTATTCAATCACTTGATCAGTGTTTTTGTTAACTCAGGGAGAAATGAGATCACCAGAAACCAAATCATATGTCTGTTTATGGATTCTGCGAGTAATGAAGAACTTGCTCCATCGTGTAAAAGATATGGGGGAATAGAGATCTTGATTAATGTGTTGGATGACGAGAAGTATAGACTACGGGCAATTAAGGCTATAAGAAAGTTAATTGTGACCGAAGGTGAAATACTGGATGAAGCTCTGAAGAAGAAACCTAAACTGATAAGCAAATTTGTTTCATGCTTTAAACTGGACAATCAGTTTGACCGCTTTATCGATGAAATCATAAGTATTATTCAGTATTATAAGAATACCGTTGCCAAGGTTTCTCGGAAACAGACGTATGCATACAATCTCTACAGCTACATGTGCTCCTCTGAGGAGATTCTGAACTCCTTGTATTCTCGTTTATATCAGCCTAAGCTGGTGGATCCTGCGCGTGTTCTCGAGCTATTTCGATTATTGTACGATAAAAAACCGCTATGTTTCATGCTGAAAGAGTTCAGAACTGCATTTGAGGATTTGCGTGAAGAACTGAAAAATAGAGAAAATGATGACGAAACTAATACACGGCGACTAGCAGATATAGTGAATTCTATTCTTGAGGAAAATTGAAAGACAATAATATAATTAATTACTATTGATATATGTTCGGCTATTATTAAATTATCTGAAGTTTATAATTAGTAAGCGGAACGATTTTAGCAGCTTAAGGATCCAGCTATGAGGGAGGTGTTAAGGAGCCTATGACCTTATGCTTGCGATGACCAGAGCTAAAAATGGAAGGGGTGGGGTGGGGTGGCTATTGGGAATGTTATCATATATTCTGATCCAATGATTTAGGACGAATTAGTTGAATTCGGTTGAAAAATCTCGAAAGGAGACGTGATGGAGTTTGATGATTTTTGTCAATGATGATTTTGGTGTAAGCAAGTGCGGCTCCACTCATGACTCAATTTTCGACTCCACTTGTGACTCAATTTTCGACTCAGATACCCGAGACGTTTTAAGATAGCATCCAAACGCAGTTTATTCTATCTTGATGGACCGACTATATAACTGGAGATACTTGTTGAGTATGTGAGTGAACTTATGAAATGAAATTGTATTGGAAACTTGTTGGATTTGCTTGAATTTGCTGGCTAAGAATCGTTTGAATCGCTGTGAACTACAACAGGTAGACCGTCTACAATTACTGGATTGGTAAATCAATTGCGGTGTCACAAATTTGCACCTTTAGTCAAACGGTCCTAGTGTCGGTTTGGAAGGGATAGGAGACAGATGGAAGCTATACCATTGAGTAACAAGATTCAAATCAACTACAGCGATAGACACAACGACACCAATAGAGGGTATAGCAGCAAAAGCACCGCATTTTACTATGAACACAAATATGGACGTGGAACAGAATGTAAAAGTTCCTGAGGATACTCCACCGACATTGCATACGATTAGAGATATATTAGTGAAAGAGTATCACCCTATATGGAATGCTGCATTCATGTCTACGGGGATCTGTGCCAATATTCTTTTTGAATTTCCATATGAAGTTGGCGTTTTCAGGATTTTCGGTTTGATCATGTGGGGGATATCTTTGATGTTATTCATTATGATCAACATGTTTCTGGTGCTCAAGATCATTTATTATCCCTCGTTTATAAAACCTCTGTTCACAGAGATTCAATTTAGTGTATTTCTGGGGCCTTATTCTATGGGGTTCAGCACAATAATAAACATGACCCATGGAGTCACTACTCATTATCATAAGGACTTCCGGGTGGGACTCATTATATTCTGGTTTATCAATTTTGCAATGGCATTATTTGTGGGTTGGATCCTACTCTTTGTGTTGTTTTACAAAAGCAAGGCCGAAATGCCTCAACTGAATCCGCAATTAATACTTCTGGTTTTGCCGTTGTCTGTTTGTTCGTCATCGGGAGCCTATATCTGCTCTGCATTTGAAGGTTATTCGCAAAATATCCGACTACTTCTAATAATATTGAACTATCTATTATGGTCAAATTCGGTGTTTTTAGCATTTTCATTCATGACAATTTTCATTTGGAAATTCATTCTGTTCAAACTACCACCTAAGCCGTTGATGTTTTCGTTATTTGCCCCAATAGGATTTATAGGCCATGGTATTTGGGGAATTGTTCTAAATGGAAAGAATTTACGCAGCTACCTAGAGGATTATCATATCAAGTCAGTTCCTGACCAACATTTAGTTGGGATAATTATTGAGTTCATTACCGGTTTCATAGGATTATTTTTGATGGCTGTTGGGTTCATGTTTACATTTTTGGGAATATCTACATGTTTAGTATATGGATTTCCCAAATTCAGTAGGAATTATTGGATTATTCCATTTCCTCTTTGTGCCCTAAGTTTAGGAATTACCGAATTCTACAAGAAATTCGAGATCGAGGCTTTCCGTGTGGTGAGTACAATTTTTGCGTCCTCTGGATGTCTGTTAGTTGTTGGTTGTCTTGTGGGAAGCGTTATATATGAGGTTCCTTATTTTGCGATCTTAGAGGCCCGTTCTCCAGGCAAATAATTGTTTCCAAATCTCTATGTAGTTTCGTACAGATAAGCATGAGTGCTTTCTCCGGAATCATCTCAAGCGACATCTAAAACTCATTAATATTTTTATCATTTATTACTTTTATCATATCGATAAATATTTTTATCAATTTCTTATGGGATCAAAAAATTTAAAGTTGCTGCTAACAAGTTTCGGCATCAAAAAAATTGAAGACTATAAATATATCGCCATTATAGGATAAATATTATAAGATAACAAGAAGATAGGAGGTCTTGAACGAGAAATAAAGGCGATTAAGACAGTAGATGGAAGGGTGACGTAAAAAGAGAATAGTTGAACTTTGAAAGAGCAAAAATGAGCCCATGGTCAACTAATTCGGAACATAGTGTGACATCGACACCATCTGCGACATCGGTAGAAGATGAAACAGAGTGGTCGGTATTAGACTATCTTCCGTATATCGATTCTGAACCATCTAATGACATACTTACAATGGTTGATGATCTAATACAAGAAGAGCTAATGAATTATAATTTGAGCAAGCTTCATCCAAAGCTTGCTCAAAACCCGGTGTTTGCTGATGTTGCTAAAGAGGAACGACTTCTACCGATATGCGATAAATCTGTAGGTGGAATCAACCTATCAAATTATTCGAACTTGCTTAACGAGAATAACGAACCAGATTTGGGGAAAATGAAGACCACTTTGAGTTATTCACAGCTGCGTCATAGGACATTGTTGTTTAATACCGATGAATCGCATTCCCAGGTGAACAAGAACAAATGGTTGACACATCTAGATCAGCTAAAACAGATTAATATGAATCTTGGAACGCAAATTGAAAGAAAGAGAGCACATATTGACTCGATTAATAGGGAACGCAAGAGGAAATGTTTGGAGTTCGAGCCTTTAAACTCATTTCTGAGGGAGAGATGGGCAGATAAGGTTGGAGAGCTTGTGGATGTTGGAGTAGAGGCAGCCATTAAAGAATTACAGGCAGATGAGCAATACGAGGAACAAGGCGAACAACCACCAGGAAACGAATGAATGAATAGATATTTATGGCTAATAATCACACGATTCTGCCCAGAACACTAAGATGATCGTAGCTACTGCATTTCATACTATACATGTTAATATATAGCATGTCTTACTAGAGTTTACTAGAAGGAAATTTACCGAAATAATATATCTTATAGTATGAGTAAGACAACGGCGTTCACTAATTAGAATTATTTGCTGCCCAAGACATCAGCATCGTATCTGGCCTTGAACCAGGAAATGGTGTCATCCTTGGAACATTTGTGGGACTTTCCAACCTTGGATTGGGTTCTCTTTCTTCTAGCAACTCTGAAACCGGCTCTACCCATAACGACGTAGAAGTCCATACCGTAAATACCGATACCTGGGTCATACTTGATACCTAGATCAATGTGCTCTTGGATACCGAAACCAAAGTTTCCGGTTTCTGAGAAGTTTCTCTGTCTCAATTGATATTCCTTGACCTTTAGACCTCTTTCCAAGATTTCCTCTGCCTTTGGACCTCTAACGGTAACGTGGACAGCAATCTTTTCATTTCTTCTGATACCGAAAGATCTAACAGTGTATCTAGCCTTGGTTTGGACTGGAGTTTGACCAGAAAGTTGTTCAAGAACCTTGGAAGCTCTGGTCAATCTGTCACCGGACTCACCGACACAGATGTTGAGAACCAACTTCTCGATTTTCAATTCCTTCATAGGGTTTTGAGCAGCACTCGACTGTAATAGTAGTTAGTATTATGGTTTCTTTGCAAATCGTCGACATGGATATTGAACCTAGGATAAATCATAAATGGTAAATAACCCAGAGGGGACATCTGAATACCACTGGCGTTTTCAACTCAGACGAGTTCGTGGAAATCAGTCAACTTGTTCAAAAGTCATATATTGTTATAAGTGCCAGCCAAAAGTATTGCAAAAGCACTGTTATTTGATGTCCAAACTTTGCTCTGGATGAGTTTACCCTTAATCCAAAGGATTATCTTTCATGTCTCATTCTTTTTCATTCAAGCATTAAACATACCATTTTGACAAATATTAATAGATCTTAATGTACTATCTCAACACTTAATGTATTCTGTATATTCAGCAATCTCGATATAGTCTTTTGACCCTATAAATCACTTGACTACAAACAGTATCCAAACACAACTGCTAGTAACTCCCTTGCAAAAGACAACTCTTCCCCATAGTGAAGACAAAAATTTTTCATGGATTTGGAGAATTCCTTATTAACCCATATGCTACAGCAATTATATATTGACAGACATAAATGGTCTTAGGTGTCTTAAAGGTTTACCCTATCACGTGATATATAAAAATAACAAACCCTAATATATATGGCTGTGTCAATTACATAAGCCAGTTAGAATACGTTATTTATTACATAAGCAATAAAGAACAGTCTTAGAGATTCGAGTGGCAAAATGAGAAGGCCAGTTTAAATATATAAAGGGTATATTAAGCTGATTGTTGTTGTTATATGCTCAAATAATCCAAAAAGGACCCCAGTGAACTATAATAGCAAGAGATAGTTGTATACAGAGCCAGAATTAGAGTGTCTTGTTAGAATTGGGATTTCTGAAAGCACAATTGGACAGTATCTACATCATGTCGATCAGCGAGATATCACAGAGGTTTAGCCATAAATCGCAATTCAATACGGCGTTAGAGGAAGCTGCATCTGAATACCAGCAGACGATTCCTTCGTTTAGCACATTGGCTCCATCAATAGCAGTTCCTCCAATCTCACAGCCTTCCGATTTCCTTAGAGCACACACAGACGACGAGACAAATCCAGATTGTAAGATCAAAATAGCACATGGAACCACTACTCTTGCGTTCAGATTCAAGGAAGGAATTATCGTTGCGGTAGATTCGAGAGCAACGGCAGGTAACTGGATTGCCTCTCAGACGGTGAAGAAAGTGATCGAAATTAATCCAATGTTGTTGGGTACTATGGCTGGAGGTGCTGCCGACTGTCAGTATTGGGAGACCTGGCTGGGTACTCAATGCCGACTCCACGAACTTAGAAACAAGGAAAGAATATCTGTTGCTGCAGCATCCAAGATTTTGAGTAATCTGGTTTACAGCTATAAGGGAATGGGACTATCTATGGGTACTATGGTTTGTGGATTTACACCAAAAGAGGGTCCAACTATTTACTACGTGGACTCCGATGGAACTAGACTCAAGGGCGATCTTTTCTGTGTGGGATCCGGTCAGACATTTGCCTATGGTGTGCTGGATTCCAACTACAGATGGGACTTGTCAGTGGAAGAAGCATTATATTTAGGAAAGAGATCTATTTTAGCAGCTGCCCACAGAGACGCATACTCTGGTGGTTCTATTAATCTTTTCCATGTCACGAAAGATGGCTGGGTATTTCACGGTAACCATGATGTTGGCCCTCTGTTCTGGGAAATCAAACAGAAGGAGGGATCTTTCAACAATGTTGAAGCTTAAGCTATTATTGCATAGTTTTATAAGTAATTAGAAACTAACTTTAGTAACTGTTAAGCTTACTGATTGTAGAGCAAGAATTTAAAATAGCGTTCAGATAACTAAGGTACAAAGGATCATATTCTATAGTAAATGATACAAGAAATAAATATTAAGTGTCTTGTAGTTTAGTTCAGCTTCTGAATCTTATCATGAATCTTATCAGAATCATCTTCATGCTTTCTCTTTTTAGACGCTCCTTCCTCTTCGAATTCACCTGCATGTTGTGCCAGAAATTTATCAATAGCAGCATCATCAAGAGAAGGAGGAGGAGTTTGATAACTCACTTCAGAAGCAGTTCCTTCAGATTGATTTCTATCGATGGGCTCTTGCAGTTTCTGGCGTTCCTTCTGTTTCTGTTCCGAATCATGCTGTTTTTCCAGGTTCTCTAACATTAAACTAAACTCGGCATCATCTGCTTCCTTATTTACAGACTTTGCAGATTTATCATGTTCAGAGTTAACGATCAACGAAGAGACCAGAGGAGGAGTTGGTTGGGAAAACTTCTGGAATTGGGATGGAATAGCAGCAGGAGTGGAATTTCCATCATCGGCAACAGAACCTTGGGCTGCCACCGATGACTTGTTCATATGCAATACGGATGAATTGGGCGGTTTTCCATAATAACCTGGCTTCCTAATACCCGCCATCGGAGATGTTGCAGTTGGTGCATTGGAACCAGAAGTCAAGCTTCCAACATTTGGAATCGATGATGCATTTTTAATCGCAGTATTAGAAGAAGCGATTGTCTTAATCGAGTTCGAAGTTGTACTAATAGGTCTAGGAATTTGAGGTGAAGGCGATCGTCTCGTAAATTGCTGAATGTTTACGCTGGCTTCATGGGAAGACGCCTCCTTTGGCATTGCCGTTGATGACTGCTTAACTGAAGTCGCAGATTCTGTCACCTTGGATGGGGAAGCAACTGTATTTCCCTTTTTCTTTGTGATCTGTAACGTCGCAGCATTTAATGCAGCAGATAATATCTTTGTGATATGCGATGGATTCTTATCAATTAGTGTTACCAATGGTGACCCTTGAATACCCGCATTTTTAGCGGCCTGATTCACTTGAGCTATAGTCATTGCAAGTGCTTGAGTCAAAATCTTCGTAGTAGTTTCTTTATCATACATCTTGCGATCCTTTGTTAGTCTTATCAACTCTTGTTGTAGATACGATAACGCTCTTTTGGTATCCCCAGACAATTTCGAACTTGCTGATTGTCCGCCTGGATCTGGGGAGGGTTGTTTTTGCGAAGGAGGTATAGCAGCGAAATTGGATGAAGTATTTGTGGAGATATGGGGTGATGCAAGTGAATTTCTAGAAGAAAGAGATTCATAAGCTTGAATTGTTGAAGAAGAAACCGGTTGTTGGAACTGTTGCGACAATGCCTCAAATTGCTGATTGGCCTTAATATTTGCAACTTCGATCTGTTTACGCTTGAGTTTCTCTTTTTCCTGGAAGTACTCCTCATCCAGACCCCACAACCATCCTTTTCCCTCTTTGCATACTTTACGGAAGGACTTGTTCAGGGATAAATTGTGTCTGACAGAACTTTGCCATCCGTCGGGACAATAATGGTAATAAGGATACAGTTCTTGGATTGCCTTGTAAATCTCAGAAAGAGACAGACCACGCTCAGTGCCTTTCTTTTGCAAACATTCTGCGATAAGCGTAGAATAAGAGCAGTTAGGCTTGTTTCTATATTCCTCTGGAATTTCTTCAGGTTTATAGACCTTTTTTACCAATTTGGACTGCTTCTTATGCTTTTCCTTTTTGGAGTCTAGTTGAGAAGCTGAATACGAAGACTGAACATATTGCTGAGCCATCCCAGCAGCTGCTGAAAGTGCATTAATTCCATCAATGACTGAAGACGTACCTTGGCTAAATTCTGACGGACGTTTGGTTAGGTACTTAGCTCCGGGAGAGCCGTTCGCAACCGCAGCAGCAGCAGCAGCAGCGGCGGCAGCCTCCTCCTTTTTCACTACAGAAGCTTCTGCATTTGCTCTCAATTCACTGATGAAATCGTCACCTAGTTTCAACGCCTGTTGAGGTTTAGCTCTCTCAGCCAATTGGGCCTCCAACAGCTTTGCTCCAACGGGTGTACGTGACTGGGAATTAGATGTTATAGTAGGAGGATGGGCTTTCTTTTGTTGAACGTTTGGAGTTACAGATCCTTCTCTAGAGTTTGCGGTGGTTGAGTTTCCACTTGTGCTTCCCTTGTTATTTGAAAACGACGTCTTGAGATTAACGGCATCTGAAGGGTTGATAGGCTTATGATCCTTTAGGTGTTTCTTACTTGGGACAGATTCCTCTGTCGGAAGTATGAATCTGAATCTTGTTTCTCCTATTTGTATCCTAGTCTTATCCTTGAGAGGTAGAGTGACACCGGTTTCAACAAATACATCGTCCACAAAAGCACCATTTCTTCCCACTACAGAGAGTTCAAATCTCTGGTTTCCAAAATTGTAGAATATCTTTGCATGCCTTCTGGAAATGGCTTTTTGTTGACCCAGATGAATGTCTAGGGAATCTGTACTTGTGTCTCCCTCTACAAGTCTTCCGAGAAGAATCTGCATTGTTTGCACGTAGAATGTAAAATCGTCAAAGTCAAGCATCGCATATGCCTGAATGTGGTCAGATATGAGCGCATTGTCTCCAGATGCATCTTTGGACGTGGTGGAAGAGTGCGAAGTTACGACACCATGTGTGGACATTGGATGTTGTAGACTCAAGACACTCTCTTGTGTCACCTCCGTTGAAGTCCTTGATTTTGTAGACGAATGTTGTTGTTTTGTTTCAGATACGAGTGGAGAAGAGGGACCTGCCGATATTTTCTCGTCGGCAGATGAGCTATCGCTCAGATTCACGGTGTTGGTCTTCTGCAATTGCAGAGAATTCGGAGATGATTTATCTGCGGGTCTTTGTAAACGACTGTTATTAGTCGAAGCAACTGATGACATCATTCCTCTGCTGTATAACATCTATTTGAGAACCTTTATATATATAATTGAGTCTTGGGAATACTGTTGCTTTGTTCTAATCTGCGATCTGTCAAATCGCTTCCGGAGGTTTTTATTTCCACCTTTCTGTCTCTCTTGAACACATATACACCCACATACACACAAATGTATATGAGTATACACGCTAAGATACTATATCCAACGTTCTAATGACTTTATAATATCCCAACTCAGGAAAAATGGCACATGTTTCCCTTGGTTAATATATCTAAATTCAAAATCTCTGCAAATTATTTTCTGGCCGCATAGAAAATTTTCAGTCTCCCTTTATTTTATCTTAGATAAAGAATTAAAGATATCGAAATGATATATAGAATTAAGGAACCATAGGAACCATAGGAACCATAAGAATGACAAGAACAAGACGTTTATATAGAGAGGTTCTGATATTTCTATAAGTTGAGTTTGTTTAAACATAAAACCAGATCGTCTAAAGTACAACGATGAACAAGAATCATCTGGATAATGTGCCATATAGACTCACAGCCAGTTACACGGGCCATATCTTCGCGTTCTAAAAGCTCGAGAACTTTTGCATCTTTCACCAAGGTGATCAAGTAAAATTGATCGTAATCGTAGCCAGAGTAAGGAGGCTTGCCTGTGGCGGCCTGCAAAAGTACCAAGCCACAGCTGTAGAGATCAGTCTGGTAGTCTGGAAGAGTAGAGAAAGAACTGAGCAGCTCGGGAGGCGTGAACTGCAATGTCATATCCGGTTGCTCGTGGATATCCTCAACTCGTGCTGAGGATGTGAAGTCGATGAGTTTGAAGGTAGGATTATTGCCCTGATCAAGTGAAACTAAAATGTTATCAGTTTTCAAGTCACAATGCACCGACTTTAGATCTCTGAGAATAACCAGAGCATCAACGAGGAACTTAAGAAGACTCCACCAGTTATTCTGGCCAATTGCAGGCTCCGAAAGTTGAGATTTCGATGTTCTTTGGGTGATATATTTAAACAGATCTATTTCGAGGTTTTTCATTACCAGACAAGGAAGGGAGTCCGTTTTCTTGATCAGGGGGAATTGTTCTTTGGACAAATAATACAATCCATATGAGTCGATGAATGGGAATGGTCGGTCATCGACGTTTTTGAACCACTGCGTATTTCTGTACTCTTTGAGGCTCAACAAGAATTCGGTCTCACGCTCAATCATCTTCACTTTATTTCGGGCAACTGGAATCTTAATTGCGACCTGCAAGGAGGTTCGTTTGGCCTCTTTTGTAGTAAGCTTCGCAAGATGGACATAGGAGTTGGAGCCTTTTCCGATCAGCTTATCGAGAACTATGTCGAACATTGATGGCGAGAGAACATAGCTTTCTAGACGAGACGACTTCAGCAGATATTTTTTCGGGTTCTTAGTAGGATTTGCGGGTTGTGACAATATCAGTGATGATTCATGACTGTATGGCACAATCACTGGGTCAATGTGCGAGGTATAGAGATCGGCCAAAAACGGCTTTGGAGTGATATTTGGAGGGCTGTAGTTCTGAAATCTGCTAATCAGCGGTGTATCAGGTGAAATATATGGATTCGTGTTCATGGATGTTGCGTTTGTTGTTGTACCAATCCCACTGATGGAGTCTGTACAGTCACCCAACCATTGGGCAGAGCCTGAGACCGAGTCGCTGGACGACGTCACGAGACTCAAGCTCATTTTTGTATCGTCCCATTTGGTCACTGATGAATCCACATCAGGAGTGTATGGAGGGGTCGATGACATCTTGAGACCTTCGACAGACCTCAGGAGGAATGGTCCTTGTATGTTTTGTTTGTTCAGAGCTAATAAACAAGTCTATCAATTGGACCGGAACAAGGATCAAAGTCTGCCCATATATATGTCTGCTGTTTAACAATACTATGTGATCTCTGTTGTGTTTGTAATCACACTTCTATCTTGTTTTACCGATGTAAATAGATAATAATGTAATAATGCCCCAAACAAGAAAAAAGAGCTTAAACTTTCCTTTTCATACGAACCCCTTTCAATTGCTGCTTAATTCCGGTGCAAGGATGTGTTTAGAGACTGTTCTTGTAGGTAACGGAATTGCTCTTTAGGGAGAGATAGAGCTGTCGAAATGGATGATGGCTGGGGTGTGGTATTGAAGAATGTTATATGATGGATTGGACATCTGGTAGGAGAAACCCAGGGTTGTTTTGGGCAACCAGGGAGGAATCAAAAAACAAAATAAGGCTTGATATTCAGACGTACGAAAAAGGAAGACCAGGAGAATAAATTAGATTAGAGGATGCTGAAAGGGATTATAGGAGGATTTCGTGGACAGAATGGAAAGGAGGTTTACCAGGAGGAGATAGATAATCAATACGAGATATATGAGATATATGAAACGACAAAACCATGAAAATGTGGATTTAAGAGGGTTTTTTTGGGTAATCTCTACTAAAATAGTGTTGAGATTGGGAGTATTTGGGGAAAGTCACGTGATTCGAATTAAAGCACAACAATTGGTGTCCTGGGTAGGTCTTTTTAGAAGGGGGTTAGATGAATTCAGAACCACTATCTTGAGGAGGCCCTAAACGATGAAAATCTTGTAGGTTAGCAGCTGCAAATACTATAATTATTTATATGTCTAGGGGTGATTTGATACCATATGAATTACCTAAGATGTCACCCAGAATTGCGATTTTGTATCGTGATGGGTGGCTGGAATTGAGTTGACGACTCCTGGAGATTGTTGAAGAAAGAGGTATGTTTGAACAAGTGGAAACCGTTGATTTTGAATGGATTACGAGTGTTTTTATTGACCAAAATATGGTAAAAAAAGGATTTGATGATTCGTTTAGTGGTTCGATAGCAAAAAAAAATTTCCTCCTTTAAGGTTGAAGTGATATATAATCATATTTATAATGAGAACCCCCTATTGGATTATTGAAAATTGTTTGTTAGGACATATTTATAGACCAGACAGATCTTGCAATACACAGATTTAGTACACAAGATAGATAGTATTATCATTGTACATTTGGAGATGAGTTTTTGCAGAAGTCAGTTCTTTTTCATTAAGAACTCGTCGATCCTGAATGTTGGTCTCAAAAAAGGGTGTTCAGCAGCAGCACTGACAGGAGCGAACTCCACAGGGTCTTTGTCGCTGTTATTGAACAGAGACAACTCCAAGATGGCCAGTTCAAAATCAGTTTATCTGAACCCGTTGAAGTCCGTTTTCAGAATGAAAAAGGTGATCTCGGGGTCTGCCTCTCCAAAGTCTCCCGTCTTACTTAAATCCAAAAGTCTCTCTACAAGAAGCACCACCTTCCCTTCGCAGAAAAGACACCTCTCCACTACAAGCATTCTTCTGCAGAACATTGAGTCGCTTCCAAAGACCAGAAAATGGCCCATCAACTCCCACAAAAATGTCGGTTATCTCTGTATCGGCACGTCCATCCTTGTGTTCGCCATAGTTATTCTTGGAGGACTCACCAGGCTTACAGAGTCCGGCCTGTCCATCACCGAATGGAAGCCCGTGACGGGAGCTGTTCCTCCAATCTCTCAGGAAGAATGGGAGGCAGAGTTCAACAAGTACAAAGAGTCTCCCGAATTTAAGCTTCTAAACTCCCATATCACCTTGGAAGAGTTCAAGTTCATCTTCTACATGGAATGGTCTCATCGTTTGCTTGGAAGGGTCATCGGTACCGTGTTTGTTTTGCCTACCCTGTACTATATTGCCAGACGTAAAGTCTCCTTGAATGTTGCCATGAAGTTGCTCGGTATTTGTGGTCTAATTGGCTTGCAAGGTGCCATCGGATGGTGGATGGTCTATTCTGGTATTGATGAACAACTGCTCGATGAACGTAACTCTAAGCCTACAGTTTCTCCATATAGACTCGCCACACATCTGGGTGCTGCATTCATAGTCTACTGTGCCATGATCTCCACTGGTTTTACTGTTTTGCGCGACCATGCCATTATGAAGGATCCTGAAAGATACGTTAAGATCTTCCAGAAAATTCAATCACCATCTCTCAAGCTGTTCCGCAGATTGAGTGGTGGTCTCTTTGGGCTTGTGTTCCTGACAGCCATGTCTGGAGCCTTTGTTGCTGGTTTAGATGCTGGTTTGATCTACAATACCTTCCCTCACATGGGAGATGACATTATTCCCTCAATGAATGAATTGATGTCGCCTGTTTTCTCTAGATTGGGCGACCAGTCCGATCTTTGGTGGAGAAACATTCTCGAGAATCCTACCACCGTGCAACTTAACCACCGTATCCTAGCAATAACCACCCTCTGTTCAATTTTTGCCATCCACATGTACTCTCACCGGATTAAATCTATCATTCCTAAACAAGCCTATAAATGGCTCAATGTGTCAATGGGATTTGTCTCAGTACAGGTAACTCTGGGTATCTGTACTTTATTATGGCTAGTTCCTACAGAATTGGCAGCTGCTCACCAGGGCGGTGCACTTGCCCTTCTGACTGCTGTTCTGGTGATGGTGAACCACTTGAAAAAACCGACTGCAGCCAATCTTATGTTGCTCAAAAGCTCTTTGAACAGAATTTCCAAGGTCAATCCTGACAAAGTAAGACCATTACAGTCTTTATAGACTCTCATCTGTTTGTGTACATATCATTCTGCGGTATATCCGCCATATATAGCACTCTGTTAATCTGTATATATCAATCTTCCAATAGCCAGAGTAAATTTATGATTATGTAATCAGATAATTGAGACTTGAGGTGTTGAAGCATTTTTGACTATGGGAAAAACATGGTAGGAGATTCGAAAAAGAGAAGATTTAGTGAAATACAGAGGAGAAAACGTTAGAAGACACTGTGAGTGGTTGATATCCGAAATAGAGGCATTGAATATCCAATATGTTGTTTTTTTCATTTTTCAAAACTCTTGTAGACCAAGAGGTAAGTGTTTATAATATTGATAAAGAGATTTCAAGAGGTAGGAAAGTGCTAACATATTAATATGTTTGATAGATTATGGTTGAACTCAAGAATGACGTGGAAATAAAGGGTACATTAAGATCTATTGACCAGTATTTAAATTTGAAACTTGACAACATCACAGCCAATACAGACAAGTATCCACATTTGCTAGCGGTGCGTAATTTGTTCATAAGAGGATCGACAATCAGATATATCCACATAAGTCCTTCATTAGTGGATACAAATCTACTCCAGGATGCAAGTAGAAGGGAAGCTATGGCAAGTGCTGGAGATAAAATTGCTGGGAGATGAATTTGAGACGACCCTAAAGGGACCGATAAAGATGGCAACAGTCCAACCATCGAGTTACAGTTTTGCATCTCTTGAGCAGATGATTATACAACTGTTATCATTAGGATTAAATGTATATTAATTGATTAGCTAATTAATTAAAAACTGTTTTGTACACAAACTTCATGAGCCGTTGTTGTAGAGTATTGAAGGGCATTGTGCTCTTTTATGGCCTTCTTCTGAGCAATAAGAACATGTGGTCTTCTTCTGTTTCTTTGGTTTTCTGGTCTGTTGAGATTTAGAGGAATTTATTGACGGGTTTATGGATTGAGGGTCAAACTGTGACTCGATTTGTTTGTTCTCATTCTGAAATTCTGTGTGATTCGGTATGAGGATGTAATCTGAATGTTGAGGTTTATCGATATTCCATATAAGATGGTTGCAGTTAGGACAATGTACGGACTGGTTGTTGAAAATCGTTGTTTCCGACTTGTGATCGCCGTTAATAAGCCCTAAATTGGGATTTTCCTTCAAAACACTCAAATATTCATCAAGTTTCTTGATTCTGGCCTGGTATTCCTTCTTTAGAGCGTCCAGTTCGTGTTCCTTGTTTGATATTCTCGATGCTAGAGAAAGTATAGTTTCGTTGAAATTTTCAAATTGGGTTTGAATATCTCCCTTGTTTGATTTTTTCGGACTCTGGGACATATTAATCAGAACCGTATTCAATTATAATGGTCTCTTTTGTTTCACCAACCCTCCATACCTCTGAAATCGTGCCATAAATATCCGACAAAGCTAAAACCTCTGATGTTCTTCTGTGAAGATATCATACGTCTAAGAAAAATTCGCTATCTATATAATCTAAACAGATTGTCATTATTATGTTTTCTGAGATAATGCCAATCTGTATATTTGAATCCAGGAAATCATGAATGTGAACCTGAATAAGAAGAGTCTCCAGAAACTTAACGTGTTTGAGTCGTCAAGTGGCGAATACACGGTCGGAAGATCCCTTAAATATATTGCGAAAGAGGATACACCTTTATATAAGGACGAGGAAGAATTGCCGGTATTGAAACCTGAATATGAAAAAGATGCCGAAAAGTACATGAAACCAATAGGATACAGAACAAAGGGCCAGAAATTGTTCCCAGACGAGCTTCTCTCTCTGGGTTTCGATATGGACCCAAACGATATGTATTACCTATCCAGAGACGAAATCAAACAGAAAACAGACGTGGATCTTCCAGAATCGACGCTTCTTCAGACAATACATTACTATCTGATGGATCGAATAATAAACCATCCTGATATCGCAGATCCTTCGCAAATGGTGGGGTTTCTAGATGAGTCTTCCCTTCTGGCTATCGGGGTTATTATCGAGAAATGGGTGGATGATCTGGTTAACGAGACACCAGATCTTTTCAAACATTACATGGAGCCTGATCAAACTGAGGATCTGACGGAAATAAGTCGTAGGAAGCGAAGATTTGACCGCTGGATATCCCAGAAGAACAAACGACTACGAAAGATAAAAAATACCGAAAAATCGGGCAGTTCAAACACAGAAAACACAGAAAAGACTGAAAATGACTACTCCTCGAGCTTTAACCCTTCTGATCCATCTGATTCCGATTATAGCTGAGATTTAGTGCTTCAAATAATCTCTCTGATCGACTGTGATCATCATGAAGTAAAGTGGCCCATCTGTAGTTTTAGTCGATCGACCCTTATGAGGTCGATTTTCTTTATCTATACAAAATTTTTTCAAAATTTTTCACTTTTGGTCCTGAGAAAACATAAGCTGGTCCATAGAAAGTGTATTGAAAACAAACCAAACAGGATCCCAGAAAAGCTGGTATTTCATGAAAAGACTGTTGTCGAGTGATATAATCAGAATGGGAAAAAGGTCGAGAAAAAACGGCGGAAAAGGAGGTAACAGACTCGGAAAAAGAGACGATAGAAACCATTGGAAAGAGATCGAAAAAGAGAACGAAAAATGGGAAAAGTTCTACAGAGATCAGAACCTTCTTTCAGAAGATGAATTTGCAAAGTTTAAGAAGAAATGCCAGGAAAATCTGCCACTGACTTTCAGGGTCACAGGATCGAAAAGTCATGCACATGAGATCTCAGAATTGTTCATTACCAATCATCTTCCTCAACTCTCAAAGATAGACGGTGGAGAAGATTACAAACCACCATTTGCTTTCAGCTGGTATCCAGACAAACTAGGATTCCAGATTGATCTTGCAAAGTCGGTAGTGAAAAAGAATCCAGATTACACCTCGACCCAGAGATTTTTGGTGACGGAAACCGAGGTTGGTAACATCTCTAGACAGGAAGCAGTGTCGATGATTCCTCCTTTGGTTTTGGATGTCAAGCCACATCATCATGTTTTGGACATGTGTGCTGCGCCAGGATCCAAGACTGCACAGCTTGTGGAGGCCCTACATGCAGAGGGACCAGAGCCTTCTGGGTTTGTTATGGCTAATGATGCAGATTACAAGAGATCTCACATGCTGGTCCACCAGATCAAGAGACTCAATTCTTCCAACTTTGTTGTTGTAAACCATGATGCGCAACTATTCCCGAAAATGAGATTAGAGGAAGATGGAGATTATGTAAAGTTTGATAGAATTCTCTGTGATGTTCCATGTACTGGTGATGGAACTATGAGGAAGAATGTTTTGGTCTGGAAAGACTGGAAAGTTGGAAATGCAATTGGTCTTCATCCTCTTCAATTGAACATTCTAATGAGAGGTCTACAATTGTTGAAACAAGGAGGAAGACTCGTTTATTCCACTTGTTCTCTCAATCCTATCGAGAATGAGGCAGTTGTGGCAGCAGCTTTGAAGAAATGGGGTGGTAAGGTTAAGTTAATTGACTGCGATGACAGACTTCCTGGCTTGAAAAGACACAAGGGCACATCGACCTGGAAGGTCCATGGAAAAGACTTTGTAGTGAAGGAACTAGATAAGCCTGAAGGATTGCCACTGAGTATGTTTCCTCCGACCGAAGAAGAGGCATCGGAGTTACATTTGGACCGCTGTATGAGAATCTATCCGCATGACCAGAATACAGGTGGATTCTTTGTCACTGTATTTGAGAAAATTGATCCTAATGAGGAAGTGACCGGCTCGAAGAGAGAAGGAGAAAGTCTAGAAGATGAGGAGGCCAACAAAAAGAGCAAAACAGAGACCGCTGCTAAGATAACTACTGAACATGTTAAACAGAAAAAAGAGAAATTACCAAGAGATGCCAACGAGGAGCCATTCAACTTCTTGGATGCAGACAACGAGGAGCTTCAAAAATGTTGGGAATTCTACGAAATTAATGATACTTTTGCTAAAGATTGCACTCTTGTGAGAAACGCAACTGGTGAGCCATTAAGAACCATATATTATGTCTCACCGATCATCAAAAAGATACTTCAAGTGAATGACACAAAATTGAAATTTGTTTACGCTGGTATCAAATTGTTTGTCGCCCAGAGAGCAGAGTACTCTCAGAAATCGTGTCCTTGGAGGGTTCAAAATGAATCTCTAGGCTTGCTTAAGAACCACCTAACATCGACCAGAAAATTTAGCGTCAATTTAGAACTGTTCAAGATGCTCTTGAGCGAGACGTTCCCAAACATTAGGAAGATAAAGGAGGAAAACATCGACCCCGAGTTCATGGAAAAAGTCGGAGAGTTGCCTGAGGGATGTTGTTTCATTGAAATCAACCGTGGTGACGGAAAAGAAGACCTATTTTTGCCTCTTTGGAAGGGAAGATCCAATTTCAATCTGATGGTGAATAAGCACGATACTTTCGAGCTTCTGTATCGTATTTTTGGCGTGGAAACCTCCAAAGTAGAGTTTAATAAAGTCCAGGCTCCTCCATCCAAAGACCAACCAGCTCCAGCTCCTGTTGAGACTGTTGCTCCAGAAAACTCTTGATCTCGTCTTAATTCTCACCTATATAGATAACCCAGAGTTTTCCCTAAATGCGATTACATAATCTTTTTTTGGTGTCATGTCAAGAAAATAAATCTCAGTGAGTTAGTAGAATAGTAGAAAAGAGAAAGAAAAGACCCTTAAAAGGGACATATGGCGTGAAATTAGGACAACATAGTATCTAACATCGTTTGTGGATACAAGAGTATTGGTATATCTAAAAACCAGGGTTATTTTGGTACAAAGTTGGGTTTTTTTTATTTAGATATTGAGATATTGAGATCTTTTGAAGTCGATATCATACACATATTTGGAATATGGGGCGATACAACATCAAGAAGATAGGATTTGGAGCGGTATGTTTGATATTTAAAGACAAGTTTATGAACTTGAATGAATTTGAAGACTAACAAGTAACATTTCAGGCCACTTCAGGGTCGTTATATTATATTTCGCCTAGTATAGATTTTTCTGGGCTGAGCAATATGATGACTAGAATAGGAACATTTAATATGTTTTTCCTGCTAACTTTATGCTACATGAGAGTTCGATTCAACGGTTCATGTTCAAATCTGGGATTTAATTCGACTTTCCCGTATTTTGGAGGACAAACGCCCAGAGATATGACACGGGAGCTTGCGGGACTGACTATGATTGGCATGTTGAAGCTCATAGTGAGTAGTCTTCGAAAATGCGTTCGGATTCGACAATTCAAAATAATGATCGAAAATCTCCCCCAAGTCAATCTAGATGGTGTTGGGATAATGAATAACGAGTGTTTAATTTGCTTGGATGAGCTTGAATGTCTGGAGCAAGAAATATGTTCACATGGAGATCATGAAGAATCGCTTACTCTCAAATGTGGGCATACTTTCCACGTTTATTGTCTTCAGGACTGGTTTAATACCTCTCGCAGTTGTCCGTATTGTAGGAAACGCATTTAAAGTTTCTTGCTTTGCCATATTTATTAATGATTTGATACATATCATGACCAGTACGATTGGTCCCATCTAATATAATGCTATAGGCTTTTTTCTTTGGCTTTTTTGAGAAACGCCTTTCTCAAAATGTCGAATAGAGCCTGTCTTTCGTTGATCATAATTACTGAAACCAAACAAACCCCTAAACAGCTGCTCTGAATAAACTGTTTGAAAGTTACAGTTTCGTAGCCAATAAACTTGATGTGTAGAATTACAGCTATGACTGAACATGCCCAAAAAATAGCATATTTCTTCACAGGATGAAATTCAAGAGAAAACAATGACTTTAGGTGCATGGAACAGTATATTATACGCACCATCATGTTGACTCCATTGGCTATTATCAATCCCGCTAGGTCATAATTATAATATTTCACTAGAACAACAGTATTGAAGAAAAATAGCAGAGAGTCTATGATCATAACCCTTGAATAATCACTGACCATTGCAGGGTCATTAAATACAGAACTGAATAGAGATTCTAATATTCCGTTGACTGAAAGTAAAGGGATGTAAAACCAGTAGAATTGAAACACGGAAACCAGCTCCTGTTTATCAGTGAAATTTCGGAAAGCCAAATTAACCAAGAACTTCGTATTTAATGGTGCAAATATCAACAGCAGTGTCAAAAGATATACGTATATTCTGACAACAATGGAAATGTTTTGGTTGAGTCTTTTTATCTTCTCCTCTTTGGAAATAGAGCTAGAGGTGAACAGCTTCGTAATGTTCATTCTAGTGGATTCTTCTATAGGCAGGAACACCAACCTGGCTATCAGAGAACCGTAATTCGAAATCACAGAATAATATCCCTGCTTCGTCATAGTGAAAAGAGACCCGATCAAAAACTTGTCTCCCTCGGTAAGGAAATTCTTAAACACCAACTGAATAATTATAGACTTGAAGTAATTGAAGGCCTCGGGATGAAGGTATCCTGCAACATTATCTTTTCCAATCTTTCTTGGAGTTAGATCGGTCATTTTGTTATTAGATCTCAGATAAAAACAGAATATTGTACAAGAATAACACAACTGAGCTATAATGAAGCTGACAACATATGCAGAACTCCTATTATGTTCCTTTGATAGGTTGATCACTAAGATGAATTGAACGAAGCACTTCACAAATGAAGCAAGACTTTCGGCTTTTGTACGTCTCACTATGTTCAGTTGTGATTGATTCAAATTATAAAGAGGCTCGCAGAATATCTCAAGTAGAATTGATACTTGGATGATGCTTATATTGACTCTATAGAGAAGACTATTGCCAAACACCTCATGGAAGCTAGGGTTGCTCATTAACTGGTAGTAATATATCGGACTGCTCACCAGAAAGTACAACAGAACAGAGATGTATGAGAAGTTAACAATCAATTGTTGGAAATCAGATGTTTCAGACGGTATTTTTGCAACAGAAAGTCGTATTGGTTCTCTACTGAGAAACAAGATATAATTCATCACAAACTCGACTAAACTAGCCAATCCAATAGATGCTGGAGTCATAAATTGTAACAAGAGCTGGTTTAGCGTAAATGTTATCAACTTGATAAGTATCTGGCTAGCCATCAGGATGGAAGCATCCTTTGTAAGATCAAAAGAAGTCTTCCTTATCGTATTTGTCATTAGAATGGACTTTCAATAATGTCTAATTCCGCCATAAATTATCCTTTTTTTCCGCAGAAAGTTAATAACCAGTAAACCAATTCTATCTGTTTGATCTAAACACTAATCTCGGATGCAACTGATGAACACTCCTGACAAATGTCTGTCAAAACCCCATCTCAAAATACTAAAAAGGACAAATATGGAGAAATTTCTCGAGGCCACAGATAGACAAGCACAGCCTTAATGTTTTCTGCTCCAACAGAGGAGAGGATGTTACAAGGGTTACAAGAGGAACAGCGTCTGAATGGAAGCACTAATGGAAGACAGAATGTGATTAGAATTGCTGTATTGATGAAGACCCAACAAAAACAGGAAGATCAAAAAATGATTTTTCAGCAGTTTTAAAAAGATGAAAAGCTACAACAACAGTTATAGTTCAGTAGAATTGTCGAAAATACAAAGGAGAATTGGAAGAATTGGAAGAATTCAATAAATAGAAGCGTCAAACTTAAAAGAATAAAGTTATTGAAAGAGATGAAAGAAATAAACATAGACATCAGTATCACAGAGAACCACAGTTGAAGATGAAAATTTGCGGCCGTGTCATAGATAAGCTAGAAATCAGTATGGTATCTGTATAGAACATTCTCACCATGGTGTCCATTAGCCAGAGAAGCCAGTTCCTCCGTCTCTGAGACAGCCTCAGCCACATTATCGTTCAAATTTAACGAAAGAGTGGCATCGTCAGTGTTAGCAACAACTTTATCAGCGGAATCCTCGACATGGGAAGTAGAAGAAGCTGTACCAGATATATTTCCATCTTCCGGTGCAGAACTGAGGCTGTGTTTGAGCTTAGCACTTTCTAGATGACCAGCTGTTGCGGAAGGCGAGATGCTCGCAGCTTCGACATCGGTGTCTCTGTTCTGTGTCACTCGAAGGGCGTCATCGTTATGAGTATTGTGATAATGTGGATTGTGTGCATAATGGGTGGAATCCCCATAGTCCTGTTCGTATAACTGTTGGACATATTCGTTATCTTCAAATTCAGTCTTCGGTTGATCTGAGACCTGGGGTCGTTTTGTGACGGCCGTTTCGGCGGGGTACTCGAAGAACTGCTCTTCATCATCTTCTTTCTTGTTGTGATGATCAATTTCGCCGTTTTCGGTGATATCTTCTCCATTCAGCGGGTCCTTTGCCGCCTTGGACGCAGGCTTCTTCTTTCGGGTCTCCCCACGTTCCTGTTTCAAAGCCTGTTGTTCTCTGTACTTCGCCAAATAAATCTTCAACACCTCACTGTAGTTCTCAAATCCAAGATTGTTCATAGAATACAAAATATCCTCGCCGTTGATCGTCTTCCGTTTCTCCATAAGACATTTGTCACTGGCCTCACTGGTTATGAAAGATATGAACTCAGAAACGCACTCTTGCATACATTCTTTAGCATCCTTTGAGACCTTTGCCGTAGCAGGCAATGTATTTTTCATCAATCTAGCAACATTTGCAATTGGCAGCCATCTATCTTGTTCTCTCAATTCGAAGTCTGGGGTAGTCATCTTGATTGTCTTTGTTATTCACTAACGAATGTTTTCCAATTTCATTCAAAAAGTCCTAAAATAAACTGTGTTTTTATGTCCTTTTCTATTCCAGAAACAACGGTTTTCTGTTTCTACGATCTTATGATACTTCCTGTTGCTGTTTCTTATGCAATTATATCTGAAGTCCTGGGGTTCCTTTTCTCCAACTGCTCAATATTAACGTTTTGCTTCCATTAAAACGTCTGGCGTCGAAAGTTTCTCGTCTCAATCGACGCGTCGATATATTCCGGTCGATAGACGCGACGAAAAGGTCGGCGATTCGTGTTTTCCAAAGATTCGGTTTTGAGTATCTAGATAGAAAATCAAGAGAGTTTCCCCTTTTTTGTTAGCTGTTCTTCCAAAAATAAAGCTCTGCTAACAAACAAGACTACTTCAGGGCAATTGGTAGCATCAGTCGTGTATTTTTGAACAGGGTGATTGGAAATCTGGAGAAAAATGTCAGAAAATGAGGCCAAAGAGTTAAATGTTTCAGGATCAGAAGATGACCAAGTCAAGGAAGAGCCTGTGGAGACTGGCAACGGATATGAAGGTGCTAAGGCGGCATCTAATCCACTAGAGAACCAAACAATACTAGGCACTCAGGATACTCAATTGTCGGAGCCTCAAGTTGAAGGGAACTCTACGTCTAGTGTGATTCCTAGTTCTGTTCTGTCTACTACTGATTTGCAGCAACAAGCACAGGAGAGGGAAAAAGAAGAGAGGAGCAAATTGAGGGAGGAAAAGAAGAGGCTAGCGGAGGAAAAGAGAAAAATTAAGGCCAGAGCAAGAGCTAGTGTTACTGGATATAGCGTAGCACCAGATCATCATCAACAGGACTACATAGAAGTAGCCTTCGGTCAGAATTCAGATCAGAATGGTATTCCATTGGACATGACTGCGGCAATGAAATATCTGCAAAAGTCTTTGGAGGACTTCAAGGAGGTTGATCTCTCAGAACGACTTCTTCGGAGAAAACAGGAGGAGGATGAGGGAGTCCAAATTGACAGCGATTATGAGAACGAGGACTTCGAAGATCTGCTGGAGATGTTCGACATAGATCCTGAAGAAACTCCTTTAGATATGAATATTAATCAAAGAAAACAGATGCTCTTAGAAAGCTTTGATGAAGAGCAAACCAGTCGATATGAGTATTTCAGAAGAACAAACCTCAATGCCAGTAGTATCAAGAAGCTGGTGAGCAGCACCATAGGACAGAATATAGGCAGCGATTTTGCTAAAATCATCGCTGGTGCTGGAAAAGTGTTTGTGGGAGAATTAGTGGAAAAAGCTAAAGAGGTACAGAGAAAACAGAACGAGGCAAAGGTTATCGAGCAGCTTGAATACAAAAGAGCCTTGAAAGAGACCGAGAACGAGGTGGAGGCTCTTGAACACGAAATCAAAAGACGCAAACTTTCGGGGGAAAGCATTGACGACTTACCCAAGATTTCTGACATTGAGAAGCCCCTTTTGCCTGCTTTTCTTTGCAGTAGTGATAGTCAAGCCAAAATTAGAAGTCAAACAGCTGCTTTCAATGATTTCAGAATTCGGATTCCTAACGGAGCCACTCAATTAGCTCCAGATCATCTCAAGGAAGCATGGAGGTTGTATCAGGAAGAAAACAACACTGTTATACGAGGACGTTGGAGGGAACAGGGAGGAGGCGATGGCTGGATGTTCAGATGAAAGTTAGTCTAATATTTAAGTTTTTAATACACAAAAAGAATTTTCCGTGCCCGGCAAACTAGAAATAGAAAAGGCCTAGGAAATGATAGAAAAGAAAGACATTTAATTGTCCAAGATGTATCTCCAAACGATGGACCTGGTTTTGGTTGGTCCGCTCCATTATAATCTAATTATAACTTCTCATCATCTGGGGTAAAGAGAATCTTAACGTGTTTCTCTTTGTGGTTCAACAGTTCATAAAATCCCTTCTCCACACCATCTCTGAGATGCACCTTAGAACTGATCAAAGTGCGGACTTCCTCGATTGGAATTAGTCCGTTCTCAAATGCTTCAACACACTCCTCGAAGTCGTTCTTGACAAAACAGATGGATCCTGTCACCAGCTTCTCAGAAAACGTAATATGCATGGGCTCATAGTTGACATTCTTGTGAGCCCAGACGGCTACATTGGTTGCAATACCACGGACACTCAAAGCCTTAATACTGGTGTCGAAGGTTACAGGAACACCTGAGCAATCATACGATCTGTTGAAACCAAAACCAGAGGGTGATAATTGTCTCAGATCTTTGATACATTCAGCTGCGCTTTTTCCGGTAGGATCATAAACTATAGCACCTAGTTTTGCAGCCATTTCTCGTCTAATTGCAGCAGGTTCGCTCACAACGATTTGATCACACTTATGTCCCTTTAGGGCAAAAATTGTGGTCAACCCTATTGGCCCACCCCCTAGTATGAGGGCCGATTGGCCTTCCTGGAACTGCGAAACTCGAACTGCGTGCCACGAAACGGCAATCGGCTGGATTAAAGCGGCAACATCCATTGGAATCTTTTCGTCATCGAACTTGATTAACTTGGATTCCGAAGTTACAAGGTATTCGGCCAATCCACCGTGTTGAAATCCAAGTCCCGTTAAAGCTATACGATTGTATTAGTATTGACTCAATTGATATTTTTAAAATATTCAAACTTACCAAGATATTCACAGGCGTTGTAATATCCTGATTGACAAGCTTCACACTTGTCTTTTCCAGTGCTGGGAGAATCTGGGAATCTCTCCCTGTCCATACATGTTCCGGTGACCTCCACTACAACACTATCCCCAGGTTTGAAACTGCTGACCTCTGACCCGACCTCGATCACCTCTGCCGACATTTCGTGACCCATTACGAGGCCGTCCTTGGTGGTCATTCCCGAGATGTGGTTGGCCTCCTTCTTAATGAACACATTCTGTTGTAATTCTTTAAGATCACTGCCACAAATGGCTGCATAATGAATTTTCAATTTCACATCATCTGGTTTAGTCACCACTGGTTCAGGATATTTCTCAACGTATCTGACGTCACCTACGCCATAGTATACGATTGCCTTCATGTCTTTAGTCTATAATCTATTCGATCTCCGATCGGAGTTCACGCTGGTCGCTTAATTCGTTTCTTTTATGATGGACAGTTAAGGAAATGATAGAGATTCTGCCAGGCCCCAGTATCAGGTGATTTCGGACAAAGATGCGAAAAAAAACGGTTATGTTGCTACAACTATTTTATTGGCTGTATAAAAAATGTTATTAGAGATATATTATAGCTTTACACACAGGCAATAAGATCCCAACAACAAAAGTAACACACGAGAGGAAAGTTCTTCAAAATAAAGAGGGATTGTTAAAAAGGAGGAGAGAGTAAAACTAGTTAAAGTAACCCTTTAGGAATAAAGGAAGCTTGAAGATTGACAAGATTTCACACACACATATACAATTTGATATCTTTTCCTTCATTCCTTTCCAGCTTCCGACAAATGATACCAATAATGGCATTTTAATCAATCTCTGGTTTGAAGATGGTTGGCGAACAATTGAGACACAAGTCTCAGCATTATGATAATTGGGGTGGATTGTAACTGAAATTTGGCTGGTTTTTCAGTTATAACAAAAAAACAAATAAAAAGTTGGTTTTTTCATATAACAATTTCCGTAGCATCAAAATGATCCTTTAAACACACACACACAACATTAAAGAATCGGCAAACAGAAATTGAATGAATAAACGTTAATTTGATCAATGAGTCAACTCATTGGTAGATTCTTTCTTAGAATCGGAAGACTCTTCATCGTCATCATCAAGGAAAACGGCTCTTTCGTCCTCATTGAGACCGGCCAAAACCTTCTTTTCCAAGTCTGGAATGTCAGCCATACCGTACACACCGATAGCGATACAGCCAAGAACTCCAGCAACACATGAGAAGACAAGAGCAACGATACCTCTGGCAGTGAAACCAGATGGAAGGTTCTTAACTTGCACATTCTGTCCAGTAAGATCGAGATAGTCAACACTATTACCAGCAGCATTACCTTCAACAGGAACATCGATGGACTGACAGACATCTTTCCAGTTTTCAGTCAAACTCTCGTTAGCTTGGATTCCTGCAGGATCCTCAACGAAAACAATAGCTAAACCTTGAAGTAAATGCCATTCAATATGACAGTGGAAGAACCAGACACCTGGATTGTCGGCCTTGAATCTGAGAACGAAGTAAGATTGTGGTCTCACATATAAAGTGTCTCTCAACATTGGATACTCTGGGGCCTCGTAAGGAGCACTCTCGTTATAAGGTATTGGTCCGTCGGCATCAAGGTAATCAGGACCTCTTTCAACAACTTGGAAAACATGACCATGAAGATGGAAAGGATGCTTACCAGTATCATTGTTGTTCAAAACAATCTCGACAATTTCGTCCTTTTGCAAAACGAAAGTATGAGTGTTGGTACCATAAACGACATCTGAGGTGGCATTATCACCAGCAGACATGACAGTAGCCAAGGTAGGAACAATAGGACTTACGTGAGTAATGTTGTTGAAGAATGCATAGTTGATACCATCGCCCAAGTTGTCCATAACAACATCGATCACAATTTGACGGTCATAATGGTCATATAGTTCTTGTTTTTCTAATGGCTGCAAGTAGAAGTCATCCAAAAAGCCAGTGTAATAATCGTCAATCATGTATTCTTCTGGAAGATCAGCGCTCTCGTTGTAGACGATATAATTTGTAGCATTCAAAACAAGATCTGTTGGCAAGGTATCAAGCATATCATCATCAAACTTTTGCATAAAAGCATAGTTTCTAGATGTATCATTCTTAGTTTTGATCAAGACATCATATCTTTGAGCAACAGTGACATAGAGCTCGTCAGTCTCGTTTTGCTCGACATAGATACCATCGACTGCAACGACAGTAAATGTGTGATCTTCCATATAGACATACTGAGAAACAAAACCACCGATGTTGATAATTCTCAACAGGTATGTGGTATCAGGCTGGACATTCCAGGTGTTGTTTCTGGTACTGTTCATTAACAGATTCTGAGGAATTGGCTCAGCACCTGTTGGATTGAAAACATTCAGGAAACTACTAGTCAAGGTCTGAACATCATCATGATACCATTCGGCGAGAGTCACAATAACATCCTCATCAAATTCGAAAGGATAATCATCATAATCATCCTCCTCGATAATAAAGGCACCTCTCATACCATCCATGTATTGGCCCTGGGAGTGCGAATGATACCAGTAAGAACCAACTTGGTCTGGGACGGAGAAGTTGTAGAAGAAAGTCTCTCCTGGAGGAATAGGACATTGAGTCACGAATTCAGGACCATCCATCTGGGTGGAACCTCTTTGGAAAAGACCATGGAAATGAAGACTGGTGTTCTCATTCTCAAAACCATTATTCAAATACACCTCAATACGGTCTCCCTTCTTTACCCTCAAGTCTGGCCATGGGAACTCACCATTACAGGTGATAACGTTCCTTTCAAAGGTACCATCTGGGTTAGCAACGGCATATCCTGTAGTAAAGTTATATCTATGGACCGTCTCTGCCAAGGCAGAGAGAGCAAAAAGCGACCCCGATAAGAAACTGGATAACTTCATTTCAATATTAGCTCTATGTGAGCAAATTTCCCGTTCTAACTTCCTACGTCAAGCAAGAAACGACTTGTATATGTGTGGTGTGAATACTTCAAGTCTTGCTACCAAAAACGGGAACTTTCAGAGGTTCTTAGATGGGTAAAGAACCAAAAAGTCTGTTATTAGATATGACAATCCTGGAAAGACTGTTAGTGATGTTTTTGGCAGTTGAAGGTTCTTCACATCCTTTTATAATGGGAATGAACTTCAACAGGGAGATTCAGCATTTTTTGATAGGTTAAAAACCCAGATGGTTTTGCAACAAAAAGCTAACAATGGCGGGAACAATGGACATGCAAATTTTAATGCGCTGATTTTTTCGATAAAAATTAGGAAAGTGGCGGGCGTGGCTAATGGGGGTGTTTTGCTATTGGAGAAGAATCATACAAGCTGCAATCGAATAGAAATCAGGTGAGAGTAACAAGAGTTGCAATGAAGTATATAGATCGGGTTTTGATTGCTGTGAGGTAGACATACTTTAGACTTAGCTTCGGAGAAGAATGATTTTACGACATTAGCCACAAAGATGTCTTTCGACGACCGCATTCGACTCTGCAAGGACAAAAGAGTTGGGCGCGTTTTTTATCAGATTGATCAGTGCAGAGTTAGGTTGCAGTACTGACCAAGTCAGGAGGGTGCAGCTTTTTTGCAATAACTTAATTGGCGTTCTGGGCAAATAAAACCGCTCATGGTCTTGGCCACGACTACTAAGAGACAACTCTGACTGGCTGGGCATCACTGAAGAGCATTTGAATGCTATTAATGTATGTGGATAATGGGCCGATGTCTCCATTTCATTAAATTATCTTGAGCTACCGGCCAGGAGCTGACAATAGCAAGTGCATGCTGCAGCAAAACCAACCTCCCCACAAAGTCCCCTGGTTTCTGAGCTGGAAAAAAATTCCTGGCAGGCACCAGGTAATATCCCGCAGGCATGGTTGCTACACCCAAATTGATTGGCTGATGAGTCGACGAATAGCAGACCTGGATTGCTGTTTACCAATCCGCTACATCTAGCCTAATTACATATATTGGCATATTCAGATTTAACTTCTAATCATTCTTAGCTGTCCAATATGTTTGTTCGACTATTGATTGGTGTGACTACAAGAAACATCCGACATATTCTCAGTATTGAAATTCCAAGAAATTACAATTGAACTATAAAACAATCCTATTTTTCAGGATCGCAGGTAGTGCGTACCAGCAGCCTCCTGTTCATTTGCTAGCCTATTATTATTTAGTGATGAATTTTCTTCGCCGCTTATTGTAGTCTTCCTGTATTCTTTATTGTTGCGGTAGTATTGCCATATACAAGCACAAAAAAACACCAATTAGAGCTCTGTAATTCTGTTTATTGCATTGCAGAGTTAAAGTTTTTTTTGACAATGACTACCTTCTTTCATACTGCCTGTGCCAGCAGCATATAAGCGGTCCTTGAAAATGTCGATCGGCCATCTTCAAATCAAATCTTAGCATATATGTGTTAGCTACGTTTACGAGATTCCGGAATTTCTTTTGGAGATCCCCAAATATGGAACCACTCTGTTTCACACCTGACACCTGTATTTCACCGAATTAGAAAAAAGAATGCTCCTCATCAGGGGCTCGAACCCTGGACATTTCGGTCGACTTCCGAAGAGAAATCCTTAAAAGCCGAACGCTCTACCAACTGAGCTAATAAGGATGGAACACAACAGCAAGATGAGGAAATTATTTGTTATAAGTGCGACTTTATTTGTTTGAATATGTTGTCTTTGCAACTGATAAGAAACCTTTGGCCCCCACTGAAAATGCCGCATGATAAGAATTATCTGTTCACCTGGTTACCTCCAGATATCAAGCCAATTGGAAACATGATTACGTTTTTTTAATACATAAACATGAGCCACTTTACGTGAGGGAAACAGAGAATAGACTACAACTATGGATGATTGGGATCCTATTCATTAACATTTCATGAGTATATTGCCCTTATTTCAGAACAAAATTGGTTGAATTGACGATCCATTTTTTCGTGGGATATTTTCGTAACATGTTATCTAACTACATGATGCTATCTAGCAACGCCTGATGCAGACTGCTGGTGGGGGGTAGAATTTTCTTGAGAAAAGAGACAGGATGTTTTTAGGAGCTTGGGACCTTAGTTGAGAGGTTTTTCTTTGCTGTGATTGCACCATGGTAACTCAACCCATCAGGCTAGTAATTTGATTTGTTAGTCGGTTTGTTGGTGGCTGAAAATGCATCTGGAAAATCTGTCAAAACGTTCACACAGCTGATGCACTCCCCCCATCCATCCAGCGCGAGGTTCTGTACAATCTCTTATCTCACCCCTATCAGAGATCTATGTTGTTCGATGAACCATCAATAGAGAAAACAAATTCAATCTCTTATCAGAACACTACGAACATTTAATCACACCAGTGTGGTTTCAAGATTTTAAATATGATGGTAAGTCTTAGCTCATTTATGGACGTTGATTTTTGGTGGATTTTTTGCTCAGCAAAACTACTGCATCCATTAAAATGATTACGAAATCGGACGAAGTCGTCGAAGTAGTATCCTTTGAACAACATGAAAGCAAAAATGACAAGGAGATCGGAGACGAAGAATTTTTCGAAGCCGGTGATGACATTAGAGTTCGAGACCACAAGCTGGAAAGAAGACTCTGCTGGAAATTCGACATCAGAATTCTCCCAATAATTGCTGTAATGTATTTGTTCAACTCTCTCGATAAGGGTAATATCTCAAATGCTAAAACAGATGGACTGGATGAAGACCTCGGGATAGAAGGACAGCAATGGAATAATATGCTTTCTATTTTCTATGTTCCATTCGTTCTCTTTGCATTTCCTTTGTCTTTGGTTATTAAAAGATATAATGCTGCAAATGTGATTCCTCTGCTGATGTTGACTTTTGGTGTCACGACTCTTCTTGCTACTTCTGTCTTCAACTATGGCTCATTGTTAACAGCTAGATGGTTTTTGGGTATGAGTGAATCTGCCTTTTTTCCAGGTATAATTTACTACCTGAGTACATTCTACCGTCGTGATGAATTGGCAAGAAGACTGTCAATCTTCTATGCTGCTTCTAATATAGCTAATGCATTTGCTGGATTATTGTCATTTGGTGTTTTCCAAATCAATTCTGGCAAATTGAAGGGTTGGCAATACTTGTTTTTGATTGAGGGTTCCTGTACTTTCATCTTTGCGATAGTTGCCTTTTTCTATCTTCCGAGATGTGTCGAAAAAGCAATGTTCCTAACCGAAGAAGAAAGAGAGTGTGCAATCTGGAGAATGAGAACTGATTCCTCAGCCTCTTCAACGGAGAAACTCTCATTCAAGGATGCTGTTAAAGTTTTCTCCCATCCAGTTGCAGTTGCATGGATGTTCCAGGAAATATGTATTGGTGTCCCCTTGAACTCCATTAACAACTGGTTCCCTCAGATTGTTCAATCTTTGGGTAAAGGAACTGTTATGACTAACTTGTACACTGTTGCTCCAAACGTTTGGGGTGCAGTGTCTTTGATCGTATTATGCTTCGGTTCTGATTACTTCCGTGTCAGATCTGTGTTTGTCTGCATTGCTGTTGCATCCACATTAATGGGATTTGTGGTTTTTGGTTGTATCGATACACAGTCTCATATTGGAGCTGCATACTTCTCTTGTTTTTTGATGACTACAGGTTCATCGGCTTCGTCAGTCTTGACCTCCACATGGTACAATAACAACACACCAAATGAGAATCGCCGTGTAGTCATTTCTGCTGTGGGAGTTCCTTTGGCAAATGCTGCAGGTTTAATTTCAACAAATATTTTTAGAGCAAAGGATGCTCCAAAGTATGTCCCTGCTCTAGGTATCACTGCAGGTTTCGGAGGTGCCGCAATCCTTGCCATTTTAGGAATCTTAGGATTCATGGTTTTTGATAATAGACGTAGAAATAAGAGACAGGGAGTTAATTGGACTTACAGAGATGTACCAACTTATTTGCTAGCTGAAGGCCCGGCAAATCCTAATTATAGGTGGATGTATTAAACATTTAAATTTCACCATTTATTATATTAGTTATAGTTTTTATTTTGTTAGTGCTTTTTGTGTTTAATATCGCCGGATTAAATACTTTCGTTCAATCCCTTTTTTGAACTAGTAAGTCAACCATTGTCATAATTTGGGTAGATAAGGATGAAATACAAAATATTAGGGGAGGATTAACTCAAACTAAACTTTAGTGAAAAAAGTGAGAACGATTATATGTTCACGTGACCACATACGACATAAATTTTGTGATATCACCACTTGATGGCCTATGGGATATCTAACCTGAAAGAAATCAAAAATGCAGACAATTTCCACGATCAAGGTTGGTAACGTTGCATCTAAGGTGTCCACTGGTTCTGAATATCATATAAAGACATAAAACTATTCAAATGCTACTTTCACGTTAATCTACCTATCAAGGTCTGAGTCTTAGCAAAGAAACCAATTTTTTTCCTAATTTTATATTAGATTTGGTATTGATATTTGAACCCTAGTCAAGATGCATATTTCTTCACAGAACAATATTGACAAGTTTCAGTTTATCTACTACGAAATGGTAGCTCCGATCCTGCTATTAATCGAAAATCACGACGATCGCCTCAACGGCCCAAAACACGGTCGCTTATGATTTTTCGTGTTGGTCAGTAACGCGTTCGACCAACCAGAGGTAAATTTGTAAGAATTACGGGCAACTATCTGCTGGAATCCGGATCATAGACACGAATTCTGTGATACAGAGTCCGAACCAGTGTCTAGATAACAATTGAGCCCAACTTGCTAGACTCTAAGCTTGAAAATAGACATTCAAAATATATATATAACACATGATATATATCACGTGACGATTTTGATTTCCTTTCTCTTGTTTTCGCTCAAGGTTCATATTAAGACGATGATGACTGGTTTATGCTTCTTATTCTTTAACTCAGGGATTAGATAGACACTGTATTAACTGTAGAAGATGAAAGATAGACAGAGAACAAATGAGTATTACTAATCCACTTTTGATTCCTCTGGAAGAAGACCAAAAACACGCCGATAAACCCAAGATGAACACGCCTGCGGAGATCTTCAAGTATATGAGATCCAAACCGGGGATCGAAAACAATGATAAGAAGCCGCCATCTAATGGCCTCAAGGAACAGACGATACAATATAATCAACAATCAATGGATAGAGCCGATGATCTCGAATTGTCCAAGAGACCCAAAGGAATATCCATTTCTTCGATATTGGTGCCGCAACGAAAATCAACTAAACCTAGACCTTCCTCTGAAGGTTCACTCACAGTTCACAAAATAGACACACACACAGTGAAGTTCAAGTTACAAAGAGATAAACTACAGACTGTGTTGGGGAAGCAGAGTTCCAAAGAAGTTATAGATCTAGAAATACCACTGGAGAGAGCGACCAAGAGATCGTCATCTGCACCTGTTCCTTTATTGAAAAACGGAAGGTTTCCAGTGAATTCTGCCAAGGTGAGAACCCAACCCTTCAATGTGACCATCAAACTTGGGCCCGACAAATTGAGAGGAATTGACCGCTCGGGTTCAGCTTTACCACTCAGGATCCAAGCAGACAATCTTCAAAGCCTGACTGCCAACTCTGTCAATAATGTCGAAGTGATAGACCTAGAACTATCTGACAAGAGTATGAAACCCAGGTACATGAATAAGTTTTTTGCAGATATAGCGGAACGAGCCAGTCGAGCATCAGACCCTGACAATACAACAGTCTCACGAGAGGAGAGAATGAAGCCAATCAAGTGTCCCTCTGTCAAGAAGGACGAATTCCTAGTTTACGACAAAGAGGACGACAAAATATACGCAAACCACTCTTTTATATTTAAAGAGTTAGGATTCAGACCTCGGAGACCCACTAATTTTTCCATCCCTATTACGTTAGAAGACCATAACATATTCATGTCAGAGTATCATGTCAGCTGTTCTAAAAACTCAGCTTCTTCTTGTCATGATGGCTATCATATCTTTGATGAAACCAGAGAAAGTATAGCTGCCTCAAAATATAGAAACATGGAGGCAATAATGTTTAAAAGGTTGCTAGAGAAACAATACAGAGGTGATACCGAATCGCAGTGGTGCGATCTTTTTAGACCAACCTCATTTCAACACATCTTACAATCTGAGAGCCTCAAAGTGGATCTCTACAATTGGATATCAAATGTGTTCCTCAGACTCAAGAAAGTGAATAAATCCAAGAGGGTGAAAATGCTGAGTCGCAAAAAGAAAGATGATGGCATGGATGGCTTTATTGTGGAAGACTTCAATGAATCTGGAGACGAGACCGAAGAGGAAACATTTGTTCCATCGCTAATTATAGAAGGCCCGGCTGGTTGTGGAAAGACATCTTCTGTTTATGCAATTGTGAAAGAACAGTTGAATGGCCATGTATTTGAAATGAATTCCAGTCAAAGTAGAGCCAGGAAAGCGATCAATTTTCATCTCAAACAAATTGGGACTACGAAGATCGTTCGTCACGGTGACGATAGAGGAGTGATTCTTTTTGATGACGTGGACTTGGTAGATGAACAGGAGGATAAGGATTTTTGGGCAGGAGCGTTGGAGTTGTTGACTTATTCTTACAGACCTGTTGTTTTTACCACTACCGATATTTCGAAGATACCAGCAAACATTGTTAACGAGTCGACTGTGTATTGCTTCAGACATCCAAGTCAGGATGAGATGTGCCAATACTTGGATTTGGTTGGCCTCAGCATGGGATTCAAGTTTGACGACAACATTATACGTCAATTAGCAAAGAGCGATCTGAGACATGCTCTATCGCAACTCCAGATGATCAGTTATGGATTCGAGAGTTTTGAGGGAAGTCTAGTAGAGGTAAGAGAGAAACATTTTGAGCAGAAAGAAAATAGACCTAGCACGAATTTGGAAGAATTAATGTCTCTACACTTGAACAAGGAGCTGGATTATACTCAGAGGAAAATATCTTATTTCAGTTCGCAAACAGTTGCAGACATGAACTCTAAAAGAAGACGCGTGGTTGATTTCTACTCCTCAAAACTTCATTCCAAAGGTTCAAGAAGTAAAACTACATGGTATAATGATGGAGAGGAGTTCTTGGATCATTATCCAGGTTCTTTGTTTAACAGACTGGCAGATGATGTATTTTTCACTGAAGTCTCTCCTTTAATCAGGGAAATGGCTCGAACTGAGATGGTTAGACTTCAATTTCTGCGCAATTTACCTAAAAAAATGGATTATCTCGACTCTGAAGAGCAATTCAAAACCATTCGTAGGTTCGACTGCGACCCTACAGATTGTTTTGACAATCTCTTTTGAATAAAACAGTCAAAAGGCTGCAAATAGATCTTGCTACCCAACACACCTCTTATACCAGGACAAATGAGATCAGAACCTGATTATATAATCTCAATTTTTCAGGATGTTTTTTTATTCTGAAAATTTTTTAGATGACTAACGAATTAAAAGCTGAATACTATTGGAGAGAGTGTCTTGTTATGATTGAAGGATCAGGACTATTTAAGGTTTTGCTGGACATCAAGAAGGGCCGAGTACATTGGTTACTGACATTGAGTATAGAATAATTAGTGTACGAAGATGTTAGCTGTGAGAAACCCCAGAGTATGTTCGATACTCAAATTATCTCGCGGATTGGCTACCACTGTTGATCAAATCAAATCTCCTGTTGGATTTGAAAGCAGAACACCTCCATATGGCAAATTGATAAATAACCTGTCTTCTGTCAAGAAAATACTAAATAATCAACCGTTAACGTTGGCCGAAAAGATTCTGTATTCCCATTTGACTGACCCAGAAGAGCTATCTGGTATTTCTTCTTCAAGAGATGTTAGAGGAACCAAATATCTCAAATTGAACCCAGACAGAGTGGCTATGCAAGATGCGTCTGCCCAGATGGCTTTACTTCAGTTTATGACCTGTGGTATGGCCTCCACTGCAGTTCCTGGTTCGATCCATTGTGACCATTTGATTGTCGGGAAAGAGGGAGCTGAGCGCGATTTGAAGTCCTCGATCGCTACCAACGAGGAAGTGTTCAACTTCTTGCAAAGCTGTGGTGAAAAGTACGGTATTCAGTTCTGGGGACCAGGATCAGGTATTATCCATCAGATCGTGCTCGAGAATTTCTCTGTTCCAGGTCTCATGATGCTTGGTACGGACTCGCACACTCCTAATGCTGGTGGTCTCGGTGCAATTGCTATTGGTGTTGGTGGAGCAGATGCTGTTGATGCATTGACTGGAACACCATGGGAGTTGAAGGCCCCTAAGATCCTTGGTGTCAAGTTGACAGGACAATTGAATGGCTGGACTTCTCCGAAAGACGTTATCACTCATTTGGCAGGAATTTTGACCGTAAGAGGTGGAACTGGATTCATAGTGGAATATTTTGGAGAGGGTGTCCAGAGCTTGAGCTGTACCGGTATGGCAACCATCTGTAATATGGGTGCCGAAATCGGAGCTACAACTTCTACTTTCCCAATGCAAGAGGCCCACTATAGGTATTTATATGCCACAAACAGAGGCCCAATTGCTGAGCTAGCTAAACAAGTTAACAACGATTACAGGTTTATGGCAGCTGATGAGGGATGTGAATACGATCAAATCATAGAGATCGATTTGAACACTCTAGAACCTTCTGTCAATGGTCCATTCACACCAGATCTTTCTACTCCAATCTCAAAACTAAGAGAGACTACTAAGGAAAACGAATGGCCACAGAACATCACAGCTGGATTAATTGGCTCATGTACCAACTCTTCATATCAAGACATGTCCAGAGCAGTTTCTATAATCAAGCAAGCTGCTACTGCTGGATTGAAACCTAAGATTCCGTTCTTTGTTACTCCAGGTTCAGAGCAAATCAGAGCCACTATTGAGAGAGATGGCTTGATCGAGACTTTTGAGGACAATGGCGCTATTGTGCTAGCTAATGCATGTGGTCCCTGTATTGGTCAATGGGATAGGGGTGAAGAGGCTCCAAAGGACACTAATGTTATATTCACCTCCTTTAACAGAAATTTCAGAGCTAGAAATGATGGTAACAGAAACACAATGAATTTCTTGACTTCCCCTGATATTGTAACCGCTATGATATATTCTGGAGACATGAACTTCAATCCAATAAAGGATAGCATAAAATTACCAAATGGTGAGGATTTCAAATTTGAACCTCCAAAAGGAGACGAACTTCCTTCCAAGGGTTTCATTCCAGGAAGAGAAAAGTTCTATCCTGAATTAGAACCAAAACCAAAGTCTGAGGTTGCAGTTAATGTTTCTCCAACTTCTGATAGATTGCAGATTTTAGAGCCTTTTGAACCATGGAATGGAGAGGAGTTGCAAACTTCTGTTCTCCTAAAGGTGGAAGGTAAATGTACCACAGATCACATTTCTGCTGCTGGAGTGTGGTTGAAGTATAAAGGACATCTTGAGAATATTTCATACAACACATTAATTGGTGCACAAAATAAAGAAACTGGCGAAGTGAACATTGCTTACGATTTCGATGGTAAACCATTTGGAATTCCTGAATTAATGATGAAATGGAAGGATGAAAATAGGAATTGGTGTGTAGTTGCAGAACACAATTACGGCGAGGGTTCTGCCAGAGAACATGCCGCCCTTTCTCCAAGATTCTTAGGAGGACAGATAATCTTGGTGAAATCGTTTGCCAGAATTCACGAGACAAATCTGAAAAAGCAAGGTATGCTACCTTTGACTTTTGCTGACGAGTCTGATTATGATAGAATAACCTCCACAGATACTTTGACAACTGTTGGATTGCCGGACATGGTGGCCAAAGGTGGAGACAATGGTGGAGTCCTAAAGGTGAAAATTTCAAAGAAAAATGGAGAATCCTTCGTGATTGACTGTAAGCACACCATGTCTACCGATCAAATCGAGTTCTTCAAGGCAGGTTCTGCTATTAACTACATTGGTAATTTGAAAAGAGAGCAGGCTGCCGCTAATAATAACTGAGCGTTCCTAATTTGATAGACTTATTCCATGTTTCCTGTTAATATTCGATTATTCAAGTATGTGATACATCTACCTGTAAAATTTTTAGTCAAATTTGAAAAAAACTAGATTAAATGTAATCAATACAAACGAAAAGAAACAAAGAGGTAAAAAGCACATACATATAGAGAATTCATTAGAAGCCTATTCATCTCTAGGCTGGATATCACAGCTTAATTTCCAACTTCTATCATCCTCCTTCATGTTCACTTGTTTCACCTTCCAGATCTCAAGCAAAAGAAGTTCCTGGAGATAAGGAATACCCGCAATATCAAATATATCAACAAAGTCTAGAGAAGTATTTGTGTTGAGCTGAGATTGCAAATTCTTAATTGTTGCACTTCTGATAAGGTCCAATTTAGAATTTTGATTATACACGTATCCCAATTCTCCGACATCTTTGTAGGAGATCTGCAAGGTTTGCAAATCGGAGATGATCTTGGTGATCTTGAAGTACTTATCAATGTTGATCAACTTTTGATTGAGGAAGGATTTGGTGTTATCTCTGTAGTTTGGATTTCCATCAACGATGAAAGTTAGATCTTGTAAAAAGAGAGACAAATATGGAACAATTGGGACGTCTAAATCTTCTTCCAAGTTTGAAGCCAAAAAGTCTTTAACCTTGTTACGGTAGATGTGGTAATTTTTCTCAGGGTGAATGATGGTAGACAAATACTGGAATAAGTCTTTGTATTTATCAGACAATCCCTCCCAGATTTTTGTAATTCTTGATATCAAGAAACTCTGAAGTGAAGTCATAATGGAGGCCAAAGAATTGAAGTTACGAAGATAAAGACATGATATAGCTATTTTGAGCCAACATTTCAAAGCATGAATACGCTGCTTCATGGATAATTTTGGCTGCAAAATACTCTCTATCACATAATCACTCAACAAGTTAGTAAAAAGCACCGATCTTTGAATATTTGGCGATAAATTCAAATGTAGCTTCTTCGATATAAAGTTTTGATTCAGTAACTCCTCTGCTCTGATGGAACAGAACATCTTACTCTCAATCAAAGTCAGCTGCTTTGCTATTTCCAAACCATTGAAGTTCAATAACACAAGGTCCTGGTTCATAATCCTCCAACTCTCCTGCGAAGTCTTCCACCAGGATTCAAGCAAGGACTGAGTATCCAAAGGCGAGTAAGGATCACTTTCTCTATATCCTTTGATCCAATGATCACACAACATGTGCCTATATGACATAAGAACCGTCTTGATAGCATCAGTTTGTTTTTGGGACAGCAACAGTGTACCAGAAGTTGAATTTTTCAAATCAATAGAAAGATCCATATTCATAGAGTTTCTCGTCGTATTCATAGTTTCAGATCTCTCCAAACCATACGTGTCGATGTCGTCGAGTAACGAGCTGTAAGTCTCAAACTCACTCATAAGTCCATTAGGTGAAGAGAACGAGAAAGTAGACAGATGTCTTGAAATGTGCTTATGTTGCAGCTTTGGAGAAATCTTTCTTGGGACTAGTTGAGAGTCATTATCTATGTTGTTGTAATAATTTAGTCTGTCCTTTATGGTTTCAACTGGTGGTTGTCCAACCAATTTGGAGGATATTTCAATTAGCTTGAACGCCTCAATAGGTAGGTACTCCTTCACTCCCTCATTAAAAAAGTTAAGTAATGGAGGAAGCAGGTTGTAATCTGCTTTTGGCTTCCAATAACTCTCAAGCCAAAATTGGAAGGCCTTACATATTAACTGTCTTCTATGTTTGATCTTCGATTCTAAAGAAGAATGCATATTAAGACCGTTGTTTGCTCCTTTACTTTCAGCTTCTAGTAACTTGTTATCGACATCAAATCTTATGACAAGCTCTTCTAACAGGATGGACCCATGCGAGAAAATCCTAAAGGTCAAGAAAAAGGTGGAGATGAAGAAATAAGGAGGAGGATTATTTTCGTCTGTAAGCAACGCCACAAGAGATCTGAAAGATGCTCCCAGTAGCTCCCCATCCGCACCTCTCAGGATATCATTTTCATGATTAGAAGCTGTCACCAATCCATTAGCATCGTAAGTAGAAGTATCAACTTTCAAACTACCATCAGACCCTCCATTTTGTTCCAACAACTCTCCAAATGTGCCATCAGTAGGGATAAACGGTGTACTAGACTTTGGTGCAACCTCCGAAAGGAAGTCCAGACCATCATGGGTGATTTCCATATTTCCAGAATCACCAGTTCGGAACATGGAGAACCTTTTCGACGCTCTACTAGTGATTGCAGGAGTTTCCGATTGAGGATTAGGGAACCTTTGATACTTCTTCACTTGCATGCTAACCTCTTTATTGGACATCAGACCAGTAGAACAACTTTTAATAAAAGTTTGAGGAGAAACATTAACCTGAATGAAGTCAGGATATCTTCTGGATGCAGGAAGCTCAAAATCCTTCGTTACAGCAACAAATGCCTTCAAAATACGATAGGAAGAGCTTACAAAAGTAACCATTATGGAGGCAGTACTTATTACCAATCCACCCTCTCTAGAGTAAAAGTACATTTCGTTGAGCGCTTTAGGCCCAGCTCTACCGGACCTTACTGAATTAACTTTTTCCAATTGGAGAGTCCTGCTTGAAGAAGATCCTTTGACGGTTCCTTTAAGATTACTAGAGATATTTTTCCTGCCGGCAATATCCACTAAAATCCTAATATTCCCATTGAGCACCTCTGTGAGTTCCTCCAACTTTGAGTTATTGGTATCCAAAAGTTTCAACTGGTCTTCGGCAGATACCTGAGACCTGGCAGATACTGGAAGCTGATAGTCAGATGGAACAACACTTCTGATTAAATTGCTAATGAATTGTAATTCTCTTACCAAAAGATTGACTTGATGAATAATATTTTCCAGTAACTGACATCCCCTAGTGTTATGCTCCACCAAATCAAGTCTACCAGATATCATTGCAAGGTATCCCATAAGATGACTGTAAATCTCATTGACTCTGAAAGTGACATTAGGAGATTCGGCCAAATAAGGTATTGGTGCAAGATGAGAAGAATTCAAGAGTCTCTTATTTTTGTCTTCATAATCATCGCTTTCTAATCCCCATACATCTAAAAATGTGATAGAATTTTGAAGAACTTGATAGGTCATTAATTGCAAATATTCTATCTTTTTAACATCAATAGTATTTAAATAGTCCTTAGCTTTGAAAATCAAATCAGACCAATCCCTCAAAAGTTTCTTTCTCAACTTTCTAATGGTTGGTTTTCTTTGAACAATTTCACTAGTCCTTGATATACAATCGGTTTCTCTCAGTAGAGTTCTTATTCCTAATGTGATACCATTAATGTATTTGATATCAAATGTATATCCTTTAAGTTCACCCTTGACATATAGAACTTTATTTTGAGGATTTAGGAGGAACGTGCCAGCATTTTTGAAGAGCTTTTTCAACGGCTTCCTTGATGCAGCAAGTCTTGAGTTCCTTCCTAACTCTTTCCCAGAAAAACCCAAATCTTCATCTAAACCCTCAGTTAGAGTAGCCCTGAAGTAGTTCATAGGAACCCATCCTCTTTTCAGGGTATTTAACAGAATCACTTCTCCCCACCCGGAGTCATCAAGGGAATGCGTAAATGCAATATCATTCTGGTTGAATGAAAGACAGATAGCTGCATCATTTTCAGATTCTAGTGTGGATGAGTCAAATGGATAAGTTGCAGTGACAAACAAAGCAGAAGCATCATCACCGGAATCATCTTCTGTCAGGTCAAAATCATCATCACTAAAATTGAAAAGCCGTTTTGTAGATTCTGAAGCAACCATAAGAGCATCAATGGTTCCCTTAGATGCTGAGTTCGGTAGCATATCACCAGACCTATATTGTGCAGTCTGGCTATAAGAACCCGAGGTCACAAATGATTGCTTTTTGTCACCAGAATTTTGGTACAATGACTGTTGCCTTACGGAAACCCTCGGTTTCTTCGAAGTATCAGAGGAGTATTGTGGTGCATTCTTTATACCTACCTGAGACACTGAAAAAGCAAGGGAACCAATAGCAGTGTGATTGCCTGAAGAATGAATAATTTCAAAACCGCTGTCATCAGAACTAGTGAAGCTGTCTGATTTGATAGGAATCCCATTGAGAGACTCCGCTGGAGCATAAGAATCAACTGTACCATCTACTGCATTTTCCGCAGAATTAGTAGGTTTGTCTTCATAAGCCACAACAGAATCAATGGCGCCGTCACCCGTAGTCGCAGATAAAGCACTACTGGTGGAGAAAGCAGAGTCCAAAGGCAAATCAGATTTAGCAGCCTTTGATGACTCTGTCTCACTAGCACTATTCAAAGGTTTCTCAGAATGAACTGTAATTTCATAAATGTCACTATCATTATCATCATCAGAACCGCTTATATCTTCACGTTCGTTGATACCAGAAAAGTAATCCGCTTGAGAGGCCACTTCAAACTTTGAAGGGGGAATTATTGGAGATTGTTCCACCACTTCAACAGCTTTAGCACCACCTACAGTGCTTGGGATATTTGGTGACATGATTGGATCTTTTACATTCTTCAAAGTCATACTTTTCTGATCATCTTCTGGGCTAAATGACTTTGCATAAGCATCCTTTGAAGAGTTATCAACCTGGGAATATAAACTCGACGAGGTGCTTTCTCTGACCCGAGAAGGAAGTAGCGGTTTATCTAGTATTTCTGAGTTAAGAGGTGAGTGATAATCAACCTTGAAAGAGCTTGATTCAGGAATGGCACCAAGGGAGTGTACTGAGAAGTTTTTAGTTGTCAAATCAGTATCAGAATATATACTGGATGATGTACTTTGGTGTTTCGCCACGGATGTAGCACCTAATCTTGCTGTTTCAAGTGAAGGAAACATTGCACTTACAGTAGTCGGCTCTGGCTTGAAATTGCTACTATTTCCTGATGTAACTTCTAGTGACGATTTCGTTCTAGTGAATTTAAATTCTTCTTCCTTCCTGTTTAATGGTGAACCTGGATGTTCTTCTGGGTTTTCCTCTTCCTCATAAATTGGGTCAACAATCACAGGAGAGCCTGCTCTCCTGAAAGACGAGAGTCTTACATCTGAGGAGTTTAACGGATTAGTAAATCTTTTAGACTCTTCTATCGTAGGAGTTTTATCGTTATCCGTGAACGAAAAGCTGCCAACCACTGGCGTTTTATCAGAGTCTGAAGCCGATCTGGTAGGAATATAATCGTTCATATCCAGATCAATGAAATTACTTTCCGAGACAGAGGAGTCGTCAGTACTTCTTTCAGATTGATTATCTGCTTCAGATTTAGATAATGTGTCTGTAATGAGTTCCTCTGTCTTGATTGTCGCAGAAGATCGATCGACCAGAGAATTATCAGCACCTTCAGCATCTTCTCCCTTCTTCGAAATACGGAGAGCATCTGTCAGCATAGATCCAAGAACCGAAATCTTGCCTAAAGTGCTATTATTAGGACGACCACTTGGTGAGGTCGATTCTTCCTCAAGAGTAGAGACTGGTTTTGCAGGAGTCTTTGGAATTGCTGAGCGAACTTCTGAATGACTAACTGCAGGAATTCTTTCATCATCTTCCAATATCGCTTTTGTTTGTTTGTTGAGTTCTTCTAACTCACCTTTCAAGGAGCCTATGGAAAGGTCTCTTCTCATTTGACTTTCTGGAGAGCTATCTTGAGATGACAGGAATTGCTTATAGGTGGCATCTATTTCAGGCTGCTGAGAGTCAAATTTCGCTTCCTGCTCTATTACCCATGTTCCTGGCATCGGTGATCTCTGCTGTAGTAGATAATTAAAATCTTGTCTATCTTTAGGAGTCTGGTTATCTTCCTCGGTGTTGATATCGTTCACAAGCTCTTTTTGTCCACCGTTTTCCCCACTTTGCAGCCCTATTTTCAAAGGAGAAGTGGTTTTAAGGTCAGGAGTCTCAAATTCCTGAATATTATTCACTAATGGCGTCACATATGATGTTTTTACTATCAAAATTTAACAATGTTTTATGTTAGTATGTTCAGAACGCGTCGTCCTTCGCTCAACGATATATAACTCACCCGAATTCGTGGAATGAGGCAGTTCAAACGTGAATTCATCTTTCTCAATGTCATTATTGTTCTTTGCGGGCGACATTGTGCCTCTTTTACCAAATTTACGCTTAATTACCACGATTTTGAGGAAGAAGTACACGGTCAGTAAATGATTAATTAATAAATATTATGATCGGCATTCTATTAGGAGGAGGAAAAAATTCACTCCCATTACGAATGTTCAAAGATATCGGGGTATAAGTCACCAGAAATAATTACTAGTGACTCAACGAATATAACATAGATGAAAAGAAGGTGCATAATAGATGCCATTCCAACAAATAGTTCAAATTTGGGGCTGAAAGAGCCCAGAACTATGGAGCTAGCTGTTTTCTTTGACCAACTTACAAACTATGTCGCCTAAGGCAAGACATTGTTCGAGAGTAGAGGCCTCAGAATACACACGAACAGCATTTTCGGTTCCACTGGCCCTTACAAACGACCTTCCATTTGTGTATTTGGCCACAGCAGAATCTATCTTAGCCTGAAGACCTACCGGCTCGATCAGCTCGCGTTCCGCGTTAATGGTCTTGAAAGCAAAACGGTCCTTGACAATCACCTTGAAGAGCTTGTTTGGAAGCTCCTCATAGGTTTCAGCCCAACTCTCAGGTGTCTTGTTGGTTACACGAAGTGCAACAAGAACAGCTAACATATCGGAGATGGAATCTCCAACTGTCTGGTTGATGAGATTCACAAGCAACTTGAGGGTTTCCACAGCCCTATATTCTTCAGATTCCTTGGATACCTTGTAATCATTGAGCATTTGGATGTATTTCTGGGAAAAAACAACAGTTCCATGCCCATTGGCCTCAAAATATACTCCAACATCGTATTCAAGAGCCTTGTGGTGTAGATGCTTGACTCCGGTAGGCGTAAATGAGACAGGAATGTTGAGTTCTTCTTCAATGTATTTGGTAGAACTTCCATTGGCGTACGCTGTTTGGACAATTCCAAGAGACAATTGACTTGTCAGAGATGGAACGTCCGAGAATAACTTTCTAATAAAACAAGCCAATAATGTAGCGATTCTATCACCATCCAAAAGCTTGAACTTGTTACTTCTGTCGACATAGTAACAAACAACTCTATCTGCATCTCCGTCAAAAGAGCAATAGAGCTTGAGAGGTATAGCATCAATTCCTGAAGGCAGCTTCTGGTTAACTTTGACATAATCTGCACCACAATTCACGTTCAATACGGCTGGATTTCCACATTGATCGTTAACAACTGTTATATTGATCATTTCACTCACTATTTTTTTCAGTTTGGATGCTCCTACTCCGTTTGCAGCGTCCACAGTGACGTCAAGTGGTTCATTGATGTCCCAAAGCTTTAAAACCGATTCTACTGTCTTCACCAGCTTAGAATTATAGCCCTTTTCTGTAGCTTTACCGAACTGTGGATCGTTGAAGCATCTGGTGAGATAATGAAGTTGAGGAGTTGTGAGCTCTCCAAAACTTTCGTGAGACCCTTCCATTGCGATGACTCCATCTATGGCTGTTTGTAAGAGGGCGGGACCCGACTCTCTTGTATCCCTAGCTATAATGACATTTCCACAGTTGTTTAATTCAATTTTCTGTGTTTCGATGATTTCTGTTACCAAATTTACCAGTTCCTGGAATGACTCAACATTAGCTAATTTTGTAGCTATAGGCTCCCAAGACTGTGGCAGCATTTCTCCCATTGGATCCACGATTTTGACGCCATTATCATCCGGGGGGTTATGCGAAGCCGTGATCATGATTCCTACTGTCTTAGATCCCAATTTCATTGATCTCAAAGCAGCCAGAATTCCCACTCTGAACACAGTAGAATCCAGCTTCGATGCCTTCATTCGAAATCCTGCTGTTCCATATGTGTAGACATCTCCTGCAATTTTCGGGTGTTTTTCAAACTGTTTTTTCAATTCATCTATTGACAATGACATCTTTGTTGTTTGTTCTTATCAATTGTTTTTGACCTTGCAAAATGCTTGCTATAACCAACATTTAGGAACAAGAATCGAACATAAACAAAAACAAGTTTCCTTTTTCAGAGCCTCTTCAAAAAAAAAAGTTTCTTATACACAGATTAATATGACCCTGACAAGTATGAGTCCTTTAGAGAACAATATATTGCCCCAATAATCATCACATACAAGTCAAAGAAGTCTCAGAATAGACAATATTACTGTTATCGAAAATGGCCCCTCCGTTGCCAGTATATACACGGGAAGAGATCAAAACAGCATATCCTCATTTGTTCCCAGAAAGAATATCTACACCTGAAGAAGGAGAGAAGTTCAGATTGGACTTGGAAAATTGCAAACTTTATTCATTGACACAAAACCAGTGCACTTTTGATGGCGATAAGACGATTTGTGTCCCATTTAAAAGACTCTTTGCTCGCTGTTTGGACAACGAATATTCTCAACGTAAGGAAATCATAGGATACAAATTGACTCCTTCACACAGCGATTTCAAGACCCAAAAAGAACAGAATTTCTACAGAAATATTGAGATAACAGAATGGTATGATAACGACTATGCTGGTGCCCTGAAAGGAGAACACGAAGGCGATGTATTAAAGGAGTTTCTCAAAGCAGATAAAGTTCTCCAAGAACGAATAAACCAATATTACGAGAGATTAGTCAGACAGCAGAAGGAAGAAAGAGAGATATAGAAACTGAAGTATAGGAACAATGACATTTTGAGGAGATCTCAAATTTATATCGATGTATATAGAAGTATATCCCAGTTGATGATCAGTTTATGATAATTACGAAATCTTGACGGATTAGTTATTCATTAGTAAACGACATACTGCAAGACTACATACCCAGGGTCAAAACAAGTGCAAATAATGAGAGCCACCGTAGAAAGAGGTCGGAGCAATTAGAACACCTCACCCTCTGGAGGTTGCACTAGCTTTCTATTGGCCCCATGAGCCATCTCTTTTCTCAACTCAAGTAGCAAAATCTCCATGCTGTATGTTCTTTTCCAGTTGCTCAAAGTAGGGAATTTACTGGCTAGAACAAGCCCTGTGGTCGGGTCCACACATGGCAAGTTGATCTTTGAGATGAATCTAACAGTAGGCGGTTTGTCTGGATAACTGTCTCCACATTCAATGGTCAGCGAATAGATACGATTTTCATGCGATGAGTTAGGAGGCCCCAAAATAGTTCCATTCCAATGCGTCATTGTGATATCATCCAGGTCTTGAAGACCATATGAACAAGACTCAGCCCCGAGTCCTTTTTCACCCTTCTCCAGCTCTTCTAATAGCTTAAAGTTTCTTGGTCTATTTCATCAGCAGACTGGATGTCAGTATAGATCATTGCTGACTAATTTCATACCTAAATACTTACACCTTCGACATCTTGTGATCCTCCTGACTCTTGATATCAGTTCCAAATGCGTCTCAGATTTTCTAATGATGGGGATTTTCTTCGATAGCTTCTATCACCCGCTAATGACCTTAAATTTCTGAAGTTCAGTGTATATGTGAACTCTTTTATTCTATTTCTACTGGCTTTGTACTTCAATTATCAAACTGTTTCCTCTTTAACTTACAGCCGTTACATTCAGAAGAGAATTAGAGAAAAGTATGCGCCTCAGCACGCGCCTCATAATGCGCCACCAATTGATTCAAAATCTCTATGTCCAATTCGAAACAAGGATATCACGGAGGGAACATATTCATCCTTGCCAGAAACTGTAATTATATACGAAGAGTAGAGGAATTAGAATGTTACATAGACATACAAGATGTCATCAGTTCCCAGTTCCCCATTTATTATGAGCCCCAAAAAGAAATTGGTTGAACGAGAGACTCTAGAAAGAGACGAAATCAACGCGTCGTTGTTTGAGAAGGGGGATCAGGATTGGCGTCAAAAGGCGACTGAGTTGGAGTTCAGATACAGAGAACTGAGAAGAAATGTAGAAATAGAGCGCCTGAAACAAGAGTCTAGTTTGAAAGAGCTTTTGAGGGAGTTGGAGGCAAAGTCAAAAGAGCATGATTCTGTAGTTTCAAACTCCAAACTTATTTATGATGAGAACTCGGATCTCAAGAGAAAGCTGAAAGAGATGAATGAGAAACTCTTGGATTACAATAATGAGAACAGAGAAATTAGGATTGAATTGAATCTCAAAACCAACAAATTGAATGAGCATTTGATTGAATTCGAAGAGATCCAAAAACACCTGGAGGAGATGGTTGAATATAAGAGTAACCAATACGAGACGAAATTGAAAGAGCAGAGACAGCAAACAAGGGACCTCCAAGATGAAGTTTCAAGCCAAAATGTGAAACTTTCAGAGCTGATGAACCAATTAAGGGTGAAAGACACTCAGATCACCGAGCTTAGAGAAAGAAATCAGCGATCCAATGAGATCAAAGCGAGAGAGCTTTATGAAAAAGAATGCGCCAGCCAATTAGACTACATTCGGGAGCTGGAGTCAAAGAATCTCCAGCTCAGTACTAAAGTTAGAGATTACCAGTCGAATTTTGAGTATTCCCAAGTCTTGAAGGAAGAGAAATCTACGCTGACACAAAAGCTGCAAAATTATGAGCATTTGGAGACCGAATACCAAGAGTTGAGGGTCAAACATGAAAATTTGAAACATAGGTTGGGACTTTGGAATCAAGATGCGAGTCCTAATGAAGTCATGGAAAAGTGTCGGTCATTGGAACAGGCTAATTTAAAGTTAAATATCAATCTACAAGAAGCTCGAGCTGAGCTCACTCGACTAAAAGATTATGTGGTAGCTTTACAAACCAAATTAATACAAGAAAACGAAGAGACACAGAATTCCATACAGCAGATATCACAGAAAGATACCGAGATAGTGAAACTTAGTAATACAATAAAGCTACTCCAACAGGAGATCCAATTCATGAAAGACAGAGTTGACGATGTTTCGCAGGAAAACACGAAACTGCTTAATAATAAGGGGATAGTCACCGAAAATAATCAAAAGTTTGATGAGTTAAATAAAATTCTAGAAAACTACAAAGCACAAGTGCAAGAATTGACAGATAGAGATAATAAAAAGAACGGGGGAAACAAAAGAACAAGAGAAACATCGACAGAATCCCCATCAGAGACCTTTATAACTGAACTAAAGTCTATGTCCGCAGAAATTAGTAAATTGAACCAGCAAATAGACGAGCTGAATAAAGAAAATTTAAGACTTCAACTTGAAGTGAACAGGTTGACTAATAGGCCACATCAAGATGAATCAGATAATTCATATAGAGTTCTTGAATTAAAGGATAATCCCACCTCCAACTATCAGAGAACAACCAAAAAGCTGTTGGATAAATTGAGGACTGAGAATGCTAATCTGCTTCTGAAAAGATACAACGAAGTTGAAACTGTTCCCAAATCAGTGTATGATCGGATTTCTCTTGAGCAAGAGGAGTTGAAATCTGAGATCAATAATTTGAATAAGCGATTGATACGTCTCAAGGAGACATTCACGTCTAAGACTTCTAGATATAATGAGATTGTCTATCTTCTCCTTGGTTACAAGATCGAAATGATCAGTGATACCAAGGTGAAGTTAATTTCCAAGTTCAATCGGAAGACCTACATATTAGTCGAGATAACTAAAGGTGGAGCTCGTCGTGCAGTTCAATTGGTAGGGAATGAAGGGATCCGAGTTAAGCTGCCTTCTGAGAATGCCTATGAGAAGGTGAATGTGGACAACCTAATCAAATTTTGGGTCATTGACAAAAAGGAGCCTTGTTGTTTATTCACTGCCTTAAACCTAGAACTGTTTGACAAGCTTCGTGACGAGACGTCCACGGTTGATTAGAAGAATAAAGAGCATGTAGGAACCTGCTGGAGGGGTACATAGTATATAGGGGGATTCCACTGTAGTTTATGTTGGTAGTTTTGAGCCGCGCGGGACCTGGAGTTCCCATGGATCAGAGCTATTTTCCTGAATGAGGTCAATTTGCCATTGGAATTCAACTTTTATTGCGATTTTAAGTAGGAAATTGACTTTCATATGGTCAATGAATTAATTTGGAGCAGTAGACGGCGTAGAGATGAAGGATTAGCTCGAGGATATCGGACAATATTTGTGTATAACATTGTAATTAATAGTGAAGTATCCCTCTTTTGGACAATCCCGGCTGAGATAGTGTGTTGGCGGGGTTGGGTCGATCACGGTTTCTTAGGGTGTGCATATTTGGTGGAGGTCAAGAATACTGGGGGTCTGGCAGTGCGGAGCAGCGTGTGAGCGAGTGTGAGAGCCCCTGGACCGAGACACATGATGTAATGTATCACAGACTTGTTTCAGGGGGTATCGGGGCAGGTCTCTGGAAAGGCGGTTTGGATGGGGTGGCGGGGGCAGCGGAAGCCAGGTCATTTGTGCGGAAATGAGGATAAGGTCGACCGGATAAGTCGATTGCGACTTCGACGTTATTTCTCAGATGCACCGGACCGACCAATATGTAACGTCTATCACGCCGGATGTGGCAAGGCGCGAAGGAATAACCAACGGCATCAAAGCCAGCGAATAAACGGTTGGGAGATTCTAATCGAAAAAGTCGGTCTCGGGTTCACAGAAACCATGTGGAGACTGCATGGATCCAGGAGGGGCCGACGGAATGAGCCTGTTAGGCCACGGAAAATTACAGGGCCGATTCGAACTCAACCATCTCGGCTCCCGCAGCGGGGCTACAAGGCCTCGTCTACACCCCCTTTTGATGGCCACCGGTTTTGTCTTACGTAACCTCCGGCTGAAAGATAATGCTGCGATGAAAAAAAAAAAA